>JBBPBX010001777.1:23940-87943 GCA_038048925.1 Garcialebias charrua | reverse complement strand
CCCCCCAGCGTCAGCCGAGCGTGACACATATCTCCCCCTTATGAACTAATCAGGGGCTGCCGGACAGATAGCGAACTGAGCTCAATCAGGTCACGGCTTCCTCCACCACAACAGTCATTCCACTGAGAGCTGGTCAAGACAATTATACCAGAATCTTTCAAATGCATTCAGAACTGTTATATTGTCATTAAGAACTATAGTTCTTCAACAGAACCACAAGAATGAAACATGCTCACTAGACCTATTCAGTCGTGCTTCCCTTCCTCCGCTGGTGAGCCGCTTCTACTCGAGCCGGGTCGGTAAACGCCTCCGGGGGAGATCCATCCTGCCAATGTACCTGCAGTCGGGCCGGGTAGCACAGCTGAAACTTGATTCCATCCCCTTTCAGGGCTTGCATCACGTTCTGAAAAGCGTGGCGCTGGCTCATTACTTCGCTGGTGTAGTCTGGAAAAATCCAAACTTTATTCCCCTTGTATTCCATCTGCTACGTTCTGGCAAGGCATAAGATTAGCTCTTTGCTCTGAAAATGATGTATTCGGGCGATGATGGTGCGTGGTTTCTCACCCGCCGCAGGTTTGGGCCACAGAGAGCAATGTGCGCGGTCGACCTTCAGTTCATATGGGAAATGTTGTTTACCCAGCAGCTCAGGGATGAGCCCAGAGACAAACTCAGTAGGCATCCCCTCTTCAGAGTTTTCCTTAATGCCAACAATTTTGATGTTGTGTCTGCGGGAGCGAGCCTCCAGGTCCAGTAGTTTGGTTTGCTGCTGGGTTACCAGTTTAGTAAGCTCCTCACATTTCGCTTCAAGCTCTCCCAGACGTTCCTCGTGAGACTTGGTTGCCGACTCTTGGCCGACCATACGGTTCTGCAAGTCTGTTTGTGTAGCAAGGACGGCTTCAAACTTAGCTTCAAACTTAGCTTCAAAAGCATCAAAGCGCTCATCCAACTTCTCAAGAAATGATACTGACATGCTTTTGCATATTTCCTGGCACAAATCAAGCATTTGGGTTTTATCAGCTAAAGCAGAGTCTCTGAGTTTGCCCACGGTCTCGTCTGTGCGGCCGCTACTTACATTAGCATTAGCCTCGCTAGCAGTAGCATTAGCGCCGTCGATGTATCCATCCAAAGTCTTGTTTTTTCCAGAAATTGTAGCTTTCTTCGGCAGCATTCTGCCCGGTGATTAGCCAAAGATTTCGCGTCAAAAGAGTACATCTCCCAGCTGCTTTTATCGTGGTATTTAGTAGTTTAGTTGTTGTCGTGGTGGAGAGCACAGGCAAACACGTCTACATCTTGCACTTGCGCACTAGCGCCCCCGACAAGTTTAAGTATAGAAGCCCATGTTTCATCTGGAATGGTCATGCCCAAGTCCTCCTCCCATAAAGTTTTAAGTTTGGATGAGGAGGTCTCCATCATGTTCAATATTAGATTGTAAAGCCGTGAAATAAGCCCTTTACGGGTCGGGTTCAATTGTAAGATGGTTTCCAACAGTGTAGGCTCTGGTATAGAAACTGAGCCTGAAAAATGTGATTGAATAAAATGTCTGGTTTGTAAATATCTGAAAAAGTGGGATTGTGGTAGACCATACTTATTGCTAAGTTGTTCAAATGATGCCAATTTTTTCTCAATGAAAAGGTCCTTAAAATGAGTAAGACCGCTCCTGTGCCATCCCAGAAACACCCCATCCTGAAGAGATGGTTTAAAGAAATGATTAAGTGCAATGGGGCTTAGAGGGGGAAAATCCTTAAGTTTAAAATGTTTTCTAAACTGGCCCCATATTTTTTGTGAATGTTTCACTACAGGATTTAAAATGGAGTTGGGTGAGGAGAGTAAAAGTGGAGCACAAAGCATAGCTGTTAGAGATATATTATTGTTGTTGTGTAATTCCATAGTCACCCATTCAGGGGACTTACTCAGTTTATGGTAAAAATACCAGTGCACTAAGCATCTGAGGTTAGCAACCCAATAATAAAACCGAAAGTTAGGAAAACCAAAACCCCCCTCCTCTTTAGGTTTTTGAAGATTCATCTTATTAAGCCTTGGACGTTTATTCCTCCATATGTAGGATGAAAAAATTGAATCCAGCTCGTTGAAAAATATATTAGGAATAAAAATAGGTAGTGCCTGAAAAACATATAAAAATTTGGGTAGTATAGTCATTTTAATTGAGTTTATACGTCCTACCAAGGACATGGAAAGTGGCGTCCATTTTGTGAGGGATCTTTTCACTTGGTTCAACAGTGGAGTCAGATTTTCTTTGAACAAGTTTTTATGTTTTTTTGTCACTGTGACACCCAGATATGTAATTTTTTGTCTTTCAATTCTGAACGGCAAATTAGTAAAGTCTGACATATTTACTTTATTACTTAAAGGGAAAAGCTCACTTTTGGTAAGGTTCAATTTATACCCAGAGATCTGGTCGAATTGGGTAAACAAGTTGAGGGCAAAAGGCAGTGAAGTTGATGGCTTGGAAATAAAAAGTAAAAGGTCATCAGCGTAAAGCGACACCTTATGTTCCATGTCATTTCCAGAGGTGTCAAGTAACGAAGTATAAATACTTCGTTACTTTACTTAAGTACAAATTTTAGTTATCTATACTTTAGTAAAGTAATTATTTTTCAGCCTACTTTATACTTCTACTTCTTACATTTTCACGCAATTACTGGTACTTTCTACTCCTTACTTTTTAAAAATAGCCTCGTTACTTTTCTTTCATTTTGCCGTTTTTTTTTTGTAGAATATAGATATTCACGCAGGACTTTCCAAAAATTGAACATAATATCCGCTTCAGCAGCCGTCGTCACTCACCAGTGTTGCCAGATTGGGCGGTTCACCGCGATTTTCCTTCTGACTTTTGCGGGTAAAGAGTGCTTTGGGTGGGTGGGACTCTATCTGGCAACACCGGTCACACCGGTGTTTACGTGTGTCTTTACATCCGGGGCAGCGTCGGCAGCGCTGGGACCCTCCATCAATGTAGAGGCGTCTGCGGGACTGTAATCAGTAGTTGGGGCATCTTCTATAGCAACTTCATCCGGCGAAGCCATGCTGTCCGTGACGCTAACTTGCTAGGGGCTCTGCTTGCGCTAGCATTAGCGTCTCGCGAGACAACGTTACCTCTCAACGAGAGATATCGCGGGAGTTTAATATCGCGAGATCTCGTACAACATGCCTGAGGTAAGCTGAAAGTTTTTTTTTTTTTATCAGTTGATTACTGACTTCTAGTGACCTAGTAATAATAATAATAATAATGTCTATTCCTGTCATCTGCGTATGTTCCCATACACAGACGAAATTCGTCTCTGCATTTAACCCAACCACCTACAAGGTGGTGCAGTGAGCAGCCCGAAAGCGCCCGGGGAGCTGGAGAAATAGGTGTGCACTCATAGACATACTAATGTTGTATAATAAATATAAACGTGAAAGACAACAAAACCAGGAGAACCCTTGACCAATTTGTTCTGCACCGGGCAACACCAGAGGCAGATATGGTATGTAAAAAAAAAACATTGCCATCAGTTCTGTCCAGAAGTGGTTTGACTTCTCAGAGGAAAACTGGCTCTTTCATGTTCGTATTGATTTTTTGTTATTTAATACTGTTTTAAGTTATTAAGCAGGACAGAGGTCTGTTTAAGAAATGGTTAATTGTGTAATAATTTGTTTATACATATTTTTATAATTCAAAAACACGTATCCAAATGAATTCAGGTTGATTTCAAAGTGAGAAGGGGCAGGCAGGGTGTTTGTGTGTGTGTGTGTGTGTGGGGGGGGTTTAAATGGGGTGACCAGCCCTTCCGAGAGGTGTCCCTTATTTATTTATCAAGGAGTTGGCAAACCCTATTTTCAATGGGCATATATGCAGTTAAGACAGGTAGCTTAGTGCACCCCTAGTTTTTCAACATTAACAATATAATATAATCTAGTCTAAAAAAATGATTTTTGTGGGGGAGGTGGGGTTGTATACAATAGTATGTGTGGTGCAGCCTAAGCATTTGTCTTTGTTGTTGCTTTTTCTTACGCTACTTTTACTTTTATACTTTTAAGTAGTTTTTGAAACCAGTACTTTTTTACTTTTACTTGAGTAAAAAGCTAGAGTTGATACTTCTACTTCTACAGAAGTAATTTTAAATCCCAGTATCTATACTTCTACTTGAGTAATGAATGTGAATACTTTTGACACCACTGGTCATTTCTCCAGATGCCGGATATCTCCTTACTGGTTCGTAGTGCAATGGCGAGGGGCTCTATGGCCAGATCAAAAAGCAGGGGGCTAAGAGGACAGCCTTGGCGGGTGCCTCTTTGTAATTTAAATGGTTTAGAGGTTTGAGAATTAGTACGTACTGTAGCAGATGGCTGATGGTACAATAATTTAATCCATCCATCCATCCATCTTCTTCTGCTTATCCGGGGTCGGGTCGCGGGGGTAGCAGCCTAAGTAGGGAGGCCCAGACTTCCCTCTCCCCAGCCACTTGGAGCAGCTCCTCCGGGGGAATCCCAAGGCGTTCCCAGGCCAGCCGAGAAACATAGTCCCTCCAGCGCGTCCTGGGTCTTCCTCTGGGTCTCCTCCCGGTGGGACATGCCCGGAACACCTCACCAGGGAGGCGTCCAGGAGGCATCCTAACCAGATGCCCGAGCCACCTCAACTGGCTCCTCTCGATGTGGAGAAGCAGCGGCTCTACTCCGAGTCCCTCCCGGATGACTGAGCTTCTCACCCTATCTCTAAGGGAGAGTCCAGCCACCCTGCGGAGAAAACTCATTTCAGCCGCTTGTATCCGAGATCTTGTTCTTTCGGTCATAACCCAAAGCTCATGACCATAGATGAGGGTGGGAACGTAGATCGATCGGTAAATTGAGAGCTTTGCCTTTTGACTCAGCTCTCTCTTCACCACGACAGACCGGTACAGCGCCCGCTTCACTGCGGACGCTGCACCTATCCGCCTATCGATCTCACGCTCCAGTTTTCCCTCATTCGTGAACAAGATCCCGAGATACTTAAACTCCTCCACTTGGGGCAGGACCTCCTCCCCGACCCGGAGAGGGCATAATTTAATCCAGTGAATGAATTTTCCTCCAAAACCAAATTTCCTAAGAACTGCAAAAAGATAGTCAAATTCAACCCGATCAAAGGCCTTTTCAGCGTCAAGAGAAACAACACACTCATCCGAAACTGTGGGGCTTGAATAAACTATGTTAAGCAACCTACGTATATTAAAATATGAATGTCGGTCTTTAATGAAACCTGTTTGATCTTTTGAAATAACAAATGGTAGGACGGTTTCGAGCCTACGGGCAAGAATCTTAGCTAAAATTTTAACATCTGTATTCAAGAGAGAAATAGGTCTGTATGAGGTACATTCCATTGGATCTTTTTTTACGAGTAGTGTGATACAGGCTTCGTAAAATGACTGAGGGAGGGATCCTCCCACACAGCAGAGGACTCCGTGGCGGATCCGCCTTCTTACCGGTTTTGGTCCGCCTTCTTATCGGCAATTTGTACCTCCTGAGCAGATCCGCTCCGGAACAGCTCAGCCGACACTCGACACACCCCCTACACAGTATAAGGGTACCTCATAATACAGTCCACGCTATGGACCCGCCAGGGATGCATGGTCTGTATGGCTCCAGGCATTTTGTAGAGCTCCGCTTGCATCATTTGGATCAGCACTCTAAGCGGATGTTCATACGCACGCTTTTTTTTAAAAACCAGTCTTCAGTTACAGCGGTATGTTTGAGCAACATGCAGCTGCCTACAGAGACGTCTTCTTTGATGGCTCGTTAACTTCTTGCACTGTAAGTAAACCGTTCAAACTGTTAATATGTGCTTGTTTGTGCAGATGAAAGTGGGAATTCCGGTTGATTGACAAACGTTCACTTCAGAGAAATTTAAATTTTAACACTACGATTCGTACTTACTACCAACTGTTTTCTTCTGCTCTTTAAACTGTTTGCTAGTGTCACATTCTGGTCGTTTGTTGGGTTTACACTTTATTTTAGGTGTTTTATTTGAGCCACGTGACCCGACGGTGTTGTGCTAACTGTTGCTAACACAAAGCGTGGCCTGACGGTGTTGTGCTAACTGCTAACTCAAAGCTAAGAATCAGGCGAGTCACCCTAGTTTTAAACGGTGTTTCTGTTTCTTGACTTTGTTCTAGTGCTTCCTTGCTGGTTCTTGTTTTGAGCTTCATTTTTTAATTTGTTTTGAACTACGTGAATTGCTGTTGAGTGGTTCTGCCAGGTTCGGGTTTGTGCTAAGCTAATCAGATTTGGTTCGGATCGACTCAGATTTGAATTCACATAAGCTGAAATCAGGAGAATCGTTTTAAACGGTGTTTTATTTATTCATTTATTTTTTTCAGCCCTTTGCTGATTTTTGTTATTTTTTAAGACTTCTTGTTTCACTGTATAGAGATCTGCTAGCGCTCACGTGACTTAGCCATAGCTTCAATCAATCAATTGTATGATATATAAGGAGGTCAATATTAAACTGACACACTTTATATATCTTAATTACTTATTCAGATTGAATAGTAATTTCACGGATTCTTTTCTTTTTCAGTTTAGCCAATATTTCTGTGATCTTTATGATGGATAAATAAATGAAGCCATTAAGTGACAGAGACGTTGATTTTAGTTTGGTATGCCAGGAGACACTACCATTTATTTAAAATAGATCAACTAAAATTAACACCATTACACTTGATTGATAGATTTCCACCTTCTTGCAATTTAACACATCAGCACATTTAAATTGCAACACAACAGACATAAATACAGGTTGTCAATATACTTAGTCTGTGGCTCTTTAGCTTAAAAAGTTACCAGCTAAGAATGGAGATAGGGAGAGATTTAAGAGGAATAGGGAGAGGTTAAGATAGGAAGTTATTTATCTTGAGTTTAACCAGATGACACTTTCCATCTGACTTCTGCTAAATCCAGGTACGTTTGTAAACGCTGACTCATTACCTTGAAGATGATTAGTCTGGTAAAGAGATGACACCAGCCTTTCAGGTGTACAGAATCGTTGCAGGTCCAGCACGTCCGAACCGGTTCTCGTTTACGTTTCAACGTCTCCTGGGATCCGCGTCGATCATCAGAAAATGGTGTCAGCAGCTCCTGGTTGACTTCAAGATAACTTATTCCAGAAAGGAATAATCAAAGTTCTGAGCTTACACTCAGTTTGAAGTGGACTGATAACGAGCATGTTGTTAGTCTTTAACTGAATGACGTGTCCTTAGCGTGTGACTGACATTCATTCAGCTCTTTGGGAAGACCTCATGTCTTGAAGTCCCAGCAATAACCGAAGCGTTCCGGGAAACAAAACGCTTTTAATTTAGTAAGGGATATGAGATCAGTTGACTTGTCCCTCCCCGATTGGTCCAAAAGAACCAGTTGAGGAGTTCACTTGTTATTATCATGGTACAAGGTTACAGCCAGAAGCAGAGTGAAAATGTTTAGGAAAAGACAGAGTGCTAGAGTCATTCTCATGAAAACCACGGATTAACTGTCTTCTTCATTTCTAAACAAAACGGCCGGGCCTCTCTGACCCGAGCCTTCAACTTTCACACAACAGGAGTGACACAGTAATGATTCACATTACATAATAACATAGCATAATAGCATATGTGATCATAAGACATATTGTGAATTACAACATTGCTCATGAATAAACACAGGTGATGCTCTGATTACTGATTTGACCCTGGGTAGGTCCATTACATGTCCCCCCTTTTGGAAGTCATCGCCAGTCCTTGGGGATGAGGTCCAACACGAAAGGAACTGTCTCTGATCTTGAAGTAATCCAGCAAGTGGAAGAAGAAAAATCAAAAATTATCCATCCATCCATCCATCTATTTTCTTCCGCTTATCCGGGGTCGGGTTGCGGGGGTAGCAGCCTAAGTAGGGAGGCCCAGACTTCCCTCTCCCCAGCCACTTGGAGCAGCTCCTCTGGGGGAATCCCAAGGCGTTCCCAGGCCAGCCGAGAAACATAGTCCCTCCAGCGTATCCTGGGTCTTCCTCTGGGTCTCCTCCCGGTGGGACATGCCCGGAACACCTCACCAGGGAGGCGTCCAGGAGGCATCCTAACCAGATGCCCGAGCCACCTCAACTGGCTCCTCTCGATGTGGAGAAGCAGCGGCTCTACTCCGAGTCCCTCCCGGATGACTGAGCTTCTCACCCTATCTCTAAGGGAGAGTCCAGCCACCCTGCGGAGAAAACTCATTTCAGCCGCTTGTATCCGAGATCTTGTTCTTTCGGTCATAACCCAAAGCTCATGACCATAGATGAGGGTGGGAACGTAGATCGATCGGTAAATTGAGAGCTTTGCCTTTTGACTCAGCTCTCTCTTCACCACGACAGACCGGTACAGCGCCCGCTTCACTGCGGACGCTGCACCTATCCGCCTATCGATCTCACGCTCCAGTTTTCCCTCATTCGTGAACAAGATCCCGAGATACTTAAACTCCTCCACTTGGGTAAGGACCTCCTCCCCGACCCGGAGAGGGCACGCTACCCTTTTCCGGCTCAAGACCATGGCCTCGGATTTGGAGGAACTGATCCTCATCCCGGCCGCATCACATTCAGCTGCAAACCGCTCCAGCGAAAGCTGTAGATCACGAGCTGATGAAGCCAATAGGACCACATCATCTGCAAAAAACAGAGAAGCGATTCTAAGGCCACCAAAACGGATCCTCTCAACACCTTGGCTGCGCCTAGAAATTCTGTCCATAAAAGTTATAAACAGAATCGGTGACAAAGGGCAACCTTGGCGGAGTCCAACTCTCACCGGAAACGAGCCTGACTTACTGCCGGCAATGCGGACCAAGCTCTGACACCGGTCGTACAGGGACCTAACAGCCCATATCAATGGGCCTGGTACCCCATACTCCCGGAGTACCCCCCACAGAACCCCCCGAGGGACGCGGTCGAATGCCTTTTCCAAGTCTACAAAGCACATGTAAACTGGTTGGGCAAACTCCCACGCACCCTCCAGGACCCTGTTGAGGGTGTAGAGCTGGTCTAGTGTTCCACGACCAGGACGAAAACCACACTGCTCCTCCTGAATCCGAGGTTCGACTATCCGACGGACCCTCCTCTCCAGAACCCCTGAATAGACCTTACCAGGGAGGCTTAAGAGTGTGATCCCTCTATAGTTGGAACACACCCTACGGTCCTGTCATGTATGTATGTATAAGTATGTCCTTTATGTCAATGCCTGCTGACAAATGTTGCAAATTAATTTCCCTAAGGGGACAAATAAATCTATATCTATCTATCTATCTATCTATCTATCTATCTATCTATCTATCTATCTATCGGTCCCCCTTTTTGAATAGGGGAACCACCACCCCAGTCTGCCAATCCAAGGGAACTGCCCCCGATGTCCACGCGATATTGCAGAGTCGCGTAAGCCAACACAACCCCACAACATCCAGAGCCCTAAGGAACTCAGGACGAATCTCATCCACCCCCGGAGCCTTGCCACCGCGGAGCTTTTTAACCACCTCGGCGACCTCAGCACCAGAGATTGGAGAGCCCGACCCAAAGTCCCCAGGCTCCGCTTCCTCAGTGGAAGACGTGCCAGTAGGATTGAGGAGGTCTTCGAAGTATTCCGCCCACCGACTCACAACATCCCGAGTTGAGGTCAACAGCACGCCATCCCCACCATAAATGGTGTTGGTCGCGTACCGCTTTCCCCCCCTGAGACGCCGGATGGTGGACCAGAATCGCCTCGAAGCCGTACGGAAGTCATTCTCCATGGCCTCTCCGAACTCCTCCCACGCCCGAGTTTTTGCCTCAGCAACCACCCGAGCCGCATGCCGCTTGGACTGCCGGTACCTATCTGCTGCTTCCGGGGTCCCACAGGCCAAAAAGGCCCAATAGGACTCCTTCTTCAGCTTGACAGCATCCCTCACCGCCGGTGTCCACCACCGGGTTCGAGGGTTGCCACCACGACAGGCACCAACAACCTTGCGGCCACAACTCCGATAAGCTGCCTCGACAATAGAGGCGCGAAACATGGCCCACTCGGGCTCAATGTCCCCCGCCTCCCTCGGAACGTGTTCAAAGCTCTCCCGGAGGTGGGAGTTAAAGCTCCGTCTTACGGGAGACTCTGCCAGACGTTCCCAGCAGACCCTCACAATACGTTTGGGTCTGCCAGGTCTGACCGGCATCCTCCCCCACCATCGGAGCCAACTCACCACCAGGTAGTGGTCAGTTGACAGCTCCGCCCCTCTCTTCACCCGAGTGTCCAGGACATGCGGCCGCAGATCAGATGAGACGACAACAAAGTCGATCATTGAACTACGACCTAGGGTGTCCTGGTGCCAAGAGCACATATGGACACCCTTATGCCTGAACATGGTGTTCGTTATGGACAATCCATGACGAGCACAGAAGTCCAACAACAGAACACCACTCGGGTTCAGATCAGGGGGGCCGTTCCTCCCAACCACACCCCTCCAGGTCTCACTGTCATTGCCCACGTGAGCGTTGAAGTCCCCCAGCAGAACAAGGGAGTCCCCAGGAGGCGCACCCTCCAATACCCCCTCCAAGGACTCCAAAAAGGGTGGGTAATCTGCGCTGCCGTTCGGTGCATAGGCACAAACAACAGTCAGAGCCAGAGTCAGAAAATTATAATCCCATAAAGTTTTTGGAAATTCCATACTGTTCGTAGGTAATCCCATTGCGGTAAGCTTTTAATCCTTTGGAAAACAAAGTCTTATAATCCACAGCGGTAATTCCATAGCAGTAATTCCACCACGATTAGTTTTGTTGATTGATCAGCAACAATTATTTTTATAATCAGCATGTAGAGGGGATCCCTTGATTGAAGCAGAGGAGGCGACCCTTGGATGAAGGTTGAAGACCAAGCGTTGGAGCTACAGGTCCCCACATTGAAGGTTGTTGGTTGGTTGGCTTCCAGTCAGTGCCACTCTAGTTCTATATGTCATGCAATTATGTGTTTTTTTAGGTGGGCTTATGATTGGGATTTTACATTAGGCCCTACCTATATGCACCTGGTGTGTAAGCTATCATGATTTAGATCAGCTACAATTACCAATTAAGGGGTGGATCAATTCTGTAAAATTAGAAATAGGGATCTATACCTATAAAATGTTGGAGGGCTTCTGTAACGAAGGCCTCTAATTCCAAACTATTCCTCCATTCATTACTTAGTTTAGGTTAAGAAAAATGAAATATAGTTTGGTCTAAATGTCTGTTGGCTTTTAGACGAACGACGTAAGATTTGGTATTCCTAATAAATTTTCAAGTCTATGGCGAGACTCATCAAAAATGAATAGATAATCTAGAATAGAAACGAACGAATCGGTTCAATTTAGAAATTGTGAGACAAGTGTAATTTATGGTACCTTGAGTAGCTTTAAACTACATTGACTCTTCAACGATTGAGGTTTAACAAAACGAACTGCATGTTGGCATAGTTAAATCCATATCATTCATTAACCAATGTTAATACAAAACCTTTTTGGCTGGGAGTGTTCAGAACCAAAACAATATCTCAACTAATGACAACCGTAATGACTAAACAACAAGGAAACGTTTCACTGCTTCGACACACTCTTGCCGTCAGATTCCAAAGTGTAACACATAAGAAAAAAAAGTCTCAACTTTATAACCGAGGTAAAATTAAATCTCGTGGATTTAAACGGTTGTTAAGGTTAGTTTTTGTTGTGGGTGTTAGACTTAGAATAGAAAAGAATAGAATATATCTTTATTGGCATGTTATGCACCGAGGTACAAGGTTATGCAATTGACGCACGCACAATCTTAAAGAGACGTACGCACGAGCCGCAGCAGTTTGAAACTGCGCCGCCAGATATGGAAACAGGAATAGACACACAAACGGGTAAGAACGTGGTATTAAAAAAAGAGAATCTATCACAACTTGTCAGGAGACACTTTATGATAAAGTCCAAAAAAACCTCTACCAGCTTTTAGCACATATTAGACAGGACATGATGCATGATGACGGCAGGCGGGAGGTAAAGTCTGTGAGTAATCAGTTCCAGATAAGCACAGTTCGCAGGTCTCACAGCACGGCTCCATCTGAGAACGCACACACAGAGACCTCTGGGGGGAGGGGGGAGGGCAGAGAGTTCACTTCAGCGTTCAGCTCCAGGAGAAGATTTGCAGACAGCCTTCAGTTCCAGAGACCAGATTAGATAGTTGCTTTATTTTTTCAGTCAGGCCACAGTGTACTTTTGACTGCAGTCTTAAGTCCAGGTGCTGTTTCTGGGTCCAAATCTCCGAATCGAGAGAGGTTCCGAGCTACAAGATCCTTCCGTATGTGCCCTGTTTGAAGCCGGACGGCTGTAAACGAGTTCCAAAACACACCGCAGGTCCGCGGCTCCACCGTTGCCCCCACCGTGCAGTTCAGCTCGCACAACAGCTGGGAAGGTCATAGCCTGGATCAAAGCATTTTCGCTGAGCAGGAAGTCTCGCCAGCATGCTGATCGCGGCGGTCCTCCTCAGCCTTCAGTGGCAGACAGCCACCAGTATCCCAATAATCCACAGAGATTCCACGTCCCTGACAGAAAGAACGGTCAGACACATTAACCTGCTCCTCGAGTCCATAATGTAGCTCACCGCACGTGTGTCGATGGGGCTCGCCGGCTCTCCCTGGCCGGTGCGCTTCGCAGAATTTTTTTTTAATCGATAGTATCGATAGAGGAAATAGCCCAGAAAACAGCCCACGCACATGAATCCATTTCCAAATTGGTTCGAGCGAGCGCTGAAGAGTTACTGACGAGACAAATGCAGAAGCAGGTGGGGGGGGGCAGGGAGGTGTAGGAGCAGAAAGAGATGCGACCTGCTCTGCCGAGAGCGGAAGTAATAGCGTTTCTAAGTTCAAGTTGGACAATGCGACTTATAGGGTGGAAAATATGGTAGTTTAAACCCGATTAGTTTATTTACTAACTTGTGTTTGGGCGACCTTATTATCCCATGAAGTCGGTGAGTTTGTGAGATCTTTGTCATTTGTGGAGTCATTGAACGCCTTGTAAGGTTTGATCTGATTTCGATGTACCCATTTAGCAATTGGCTCTTTGCGGCCTTTGCAGATTTTGATTTCGTATACGACTCAGGACACTTTGTATGTTATCAGATGAGGTCCAGTCCACCTGGGCATCTGTTTGCGGGCGCAAGTTCCGGTCTCGGACCCTCCTTTCCCGGTTGCTAGGGCGAACGTATAGTACCAGACTCTGTCTCCCACTTGGAATTCATTGTGAGAGGCCTTCTGGTCATAGTACGCCTTGCGTCCTTCAGCGGATCTTTCCAGGTTTTTCTGGGCGAAAGCAAAAGTGTTTCTGAGGTGTACATTCAAATCTTTCATGTATTGTTGTGTAGGCTGTCGCCATGGCGGCGTCACCTGGTTGGTACAACAGGTGTAGAGGGAGAGTCATTTGTCGACCGGTCATCATCTCGAAGGGAGAGATGCCAGTTGATGTGTGTGGAGTGGCTCTTATGGCCATGAGGACCAGAGGGAGTTGCAGGGAATGCAATGCCTCTGCTTTGCAGTGGTGCTCTATGGAGTGGTTGGGTTGGCTGAAACTGGCCGCAGACCACGCACCCTTCAATGTAGTCCTTGACATCCTTTTTCATTCCAGGCCAATAGGCAATTTGTTTTAATGCCGCCAGTGTGGCTTTATCTCCTTTGTGTCCAGCGGACGGGAGATCATGGGCATGAACTAACATCACCCCCTTTGGTCATGGGGAACCACGAACACAGGTGAGGACGTTGGACCATGAGCAAAAGTTAGGATGCCCTTGAGTAGTTTTAGCTGTTTGCGCAACTGATAGAGGACCTTAAGGTCTGGATCGGAGTCCAGGTCGTCTTTAGATGGAGTATTTTTGTCTGGATCAGTCAGGTACATTATCATGGAGTTGATAGCAGGATCCGACTGCTGTAGTTGGATGATGTCTGGGTCAGTCAGTGCAGGTCATACAGAGACTGCGTTGTCAGCAGGTCTGGCTGCGGCCTGTGCACGTGTGACTGCCATAACCTCAACAGTAGGTTGTGTTGACAGAGTCTTGATTAACCAGGAGGGGTCGAAGGACCATAGAGGACCTTCGTCGGCTCCTTCTTTGGCTAAGGAATCTGCAATGTCATTGTAGTGCTTGTTATCGCCTGGGACTCTAGAATGTCCTGGAACTTTCTTCCAGTAGATCTGGAAGTCGTGTGATGTCACCAAGTGATCACACGCTATGAAAATGGGGCGGCCGTGGCACAGTGGTAATGGCAGTCGACCCCCGATCGGAAGGTTGGAGGTTCAAATCCCGCATCCGCCCACCATGTGTCGTTGTGTCCCTGGGCAAGACACTTAACCCCGAGTTGTCCCCGGTAGGTCTGGATGGCGCCTTGCAAGGCAGGCTACCACTACCGGTGTATGAATGTGTGAATGAATGGGTGGATGGCTGGTATTGTAAAGCGCTTTGGGGCTCCTCACAGGGGGCTGGAAAGCGCTATATAAATAAGCTCCATTTACCATTACCATTTACCAAAAGCTCTTTGTGCTTCACCACCTTCCTGTCGCTTGTTAGGAAACCGTTCTGTTTCCATACAGCGAGGTGACAAGCGAAACTCAAACGAGCATAGTTCGAGTCAGTGCAGATGACTAGCGTCTTGATGGAGCGTTCTACTACCATCCTTAGAGCTATTAGGATTCCTGCAATCTCAGCGTACTGAGAAGTCTGAGAGCCTAATTTGTAGCTGAAAGTTATCTGTTCTTGGTCTTGGAGGAGAACCCCTCCAACACCTGCTCTGCAGATTTTGTCGTGGAGGAATGAAGATCCATCCACGTACAATGTTGTCATATCCTTGCAAATATTGTCATCAAAGAAGTGGTGATTCGGGTCTTCAGTTACTGGGGGTTTTACCTAAACCGGCGACTGGGTGGCTGGTACATATTGTGTACACTTTTGGCAGATTGCCAAGTCCATCCACAGATGTGACTTCTTGTTTTGACCATAACGTATGTCTAGGTTAAAACTTTGAAGCGCCATAAGCCATGTTGCAACACGTGAGTTTGTTACCACACCATCTCTGATGCGTTCGCTGTTTAGAAAAGTCACTGGCTGGTGTTGTGTTTCCACAATGATTTTCTTTCCACCAATGTAACTGGAGAAATGTTTTACTGCCCACACTGTGGTCAGTAGAGCTTTCTCACAGTCTGAGAATCTCAACTCAGGGCCTGCCATCGTCTTGCTGGCGCAGGCCACAACACGATTGTCTCTGTCATGTATTTGGTACAGACCTACACTTATACAATGAGCTGAGAAGCCAACTTCCAAGTAAAACTATTTGTTGTAGTCTGGGTAGACGAAACATGGGGCTGACTTGATCCTGTTTATAAGAGCGTCCATTGCCTGCTGCTGTTTGTCAGTCCAGACAAATGGAATGTCTTTCTTTAGGAGTTCAGTCAGTGGTTTCGCAAGGTCTGCATAGTTTTCTATGAACTGGTTCGAGTAGTTACACACGCCAAGAAAACTTTGTAGTTCTTTGAGATTGGTGGGGACTTCGAGATTGTCAAGGCCTTGGGTGCGAGTCAACTGTGGTTGTACTCCGTCTGGACCTACAAGTAGGCCAACGTAGTCCACCTTGGTTTTGCACCACTGGAATTTTGACAGTGATATATTAGCACCAACAGTTGTTAGTTGATTCAGAACGTGGACGATCTCAGCCAAATGTGAGTTTAGTGTTGGCTGCTTCAAAAGGACATTGTCCACGTAAATCAGTGTCCCACGCTCGTGGGCGTCTGGACATGCTTTGTTCAAGAAGATGTTGAACTCTGCAGGTGAGTTAGCGTAGCCAAAGGGACACCTGGTAAATGTGTATTGTCTGCCACCAAAAGTGAAAGCTAGTTTGTACTGGTCCTCGGCACACAGGGATGGTCCAAAAACCAGAGGCGACGTCGAGGGTCGAGAAGTACTTACCATTGGTGACCTTGGGCAGTTCCCGTTGGAGCTGGGTCATTGGCCACCTTGATAAGGGAACTTGTTTGTTTAGCTTTCTGTAATCAATTGTAAGTCTCCACTTTCCATTTGGTTTTAACACTGGCCATAAAGGCGCAGAGTAAGTGCTGTTACAGTATCTGATGATACCATTCTTTAAGAGGTTATCAAGGATTTCCCTGATAGGTTGATGTGCTGCCAGAGGAATCTTGTACTGTCTGACAAATGTGGGTGGAGCTTCAGGCGGGGTTGGGATGCTCACTGAGTGGAGCGTGGTCAACCTACAATCCATTGAATCAGTTGAAAATGATTTCTCATATTTTAAGAGAACTTGGCGAAGTCTGTCCCTTTCTTCATCAGTTTTCAGGGCGTCGGCTTGTTCAATCTGTGAAGAAATTGAGAGGGGTTCTTGTTCTTTGGGGAGCTTCAATGAGTCCCTTTCTGTGTCATTTACCCTGTTTATAGGCATGAAGCAAACATGAGGGAGACCATATATTGTGTCTTTAAACACATATAGTGCCACCCAGATGAAAAAGGATTATTAGGAGGTCAATATTAATACTGACCTCTTTACCTTAATTAACTTACTTATTTAGATTGAATAGTAATTTCACGGATTCTTTTCTTTTTCAGTTTACCCAATATTTCTGTGATCTTTATGATAGATAAATAAAACAGAAGCCATAGAGTGACAATGGACATTAACTTAGTTTGATATGTCAAAGAGACACTATCATTTATTTAAAATTAATCAACTAAAATCAACACCATTACACTTGATTGACACGATTTCACTTTCTTTCAATTTAATACGTCAGCACACTTAAATTTAACACAACAGACTTCAATACTGGATGTTAAACATATTTAGTCTGAGGGCTCTTTAGCTTAAATAGTTTCCAGCTTAGAATTGAGGGAAAGGAGAGGAGGAAAGATTTAAGAAGAATTGGGAGGTTAAGAGAGGAAGTTTATCTTGCATTTATGAAACCAGATGACACTCTTCCATACGCGTCCAGCTAAGATATCATCACACCTCCAGCAAGCAAACAGCGGCTCCTTTACCTTAAGACGTCCGCCTTGGTTCTGGTAAAGAGCTGTGATCAGCCTTGGACTGACGAGTCGTCGGTCCCGCAAGTCCAAGCTGGACTCCACACGTGTTTACCTTGTCGGTGTCGGTGATACTCGCTTTCGTCGGCAGAAGCCGTGGCAGTCGTGGTTTTTTTGGCTCAAGATAACTTATTCCAGGAAGGGATAACAAAGTTTTGAGCTTACGCTCATTCGAAGTGGACTCATAACAGCAGGTTATCAGTCCTTAGCTGAAGACGAAGGTCGTTAGCTCTTGACCAAATGTACCCCAGCTCTTTGAGAAAGTTCACATCTCTTTCAAGTTCCCAGTAGACTCTGAAGCGTTCATGCAAACAAACGCTTTTACTCAAAAATGTTGAGATTAGAACACACTTTCCTCATTGGTCCGTGGGCCAAGAGGAGTGTGAAAACGTGAAGTGAAAAACTCAAGGTTGACAGCAAGTCTGCTTAGATAACAAAGAGGAATGTTTTGGAAAAGTGTCTGAAAGAGAGGAGACATCTCGACGCTACCGAGAGTTTCAGCTGAACTCAACAAAAACAACTCCTGAGCAAGTCAATTTGACACCTTATTCAACTTTGTCATAGATAATTTGAGTAGACACTTTCATTTGGTCAAATAACATAGTAATACTCCATATTAAAAGAATAACAGCATATAACATATATCATGAAAATGACACAAGTTATTCTTTTGATTACATTAGAATAAAATCAAATATAGAAATAGTCTCTTTTGGTGACTATATTCTCAGAATACAACTAAAGGAATTGATTTGTAGTAAATGTCTTGCTTTACTGAAAGGTCAGTAAAGGTCATCTCTGGAACAGTTCAAAAATACACAGGTGTATCAAAGTGGACACGGTCATGCCCACTACATCTCCCTCCTTTTAGAAGCCATCGCCAGTCCTTGGGGATGGGGTCCAACACGAAAGGAAACATTGAACTGTCTCTGATCTTGAAGTAATCCAGCAAGTGGAAAAGAAAAATCAAAATTATAATCCCATAAAGTTTTTGGAAATTCCATACTGTTCGGAGGTAATCCCATTGCGAAAAGCTTTTAATCCCTTGGAAAACTGAGTCTGTTAACTCTTGGAAAACAAAGTCTGTGATCCTTTGGAAAACAAAGTCTTATAATCCACAGCGGTAATTCCACAGCAGTAATTCCACAACGGTTAGTTTTGTTGATTGATCAGCAACAATTGTTTTCATAATCAGCATGTAGAGGGGATCCCTCGATTGACGCAGAGGAGGCGACCCTTGGATGGAGGTTGAAGACCAAGCGTTGGAGCTGCAGGTCCCCACATCGAAGGTTGTTGGCTGGTTGGTTTCCAGTCAGTGCCACTCTGGTTCTATGTGTCATGCAATTATGTGGTTTTTTAGGTGGGCTTATGATTGGGATTTTACATTAGCCCTACCTATATGCACCTGGTATGTAAGCTATCATGGTTTAGATCAGCTACAATTACCAATTAAGGGGTGGATCAATTCTGTAAAATTAGATATAGGGATCTATACCTATAAAATTTTGGAGGGCTTCTGTAACGAAGGCCTCTAATTCCAAACTATTCCTCCATTCATTACTTAGTTTAGGTTAAACTAAAATAAAAATGAAATATAGTTTGATCTAAATGTCTGTTGTCTTTTAGACGAACGACGTAGGATTTGGTATTCCTAATAAATTTTGAAGTCTATGGCGAGACTCATCAAAATGAATAGACAATCTAGAATAGAAACGATCGAATCGGTTCAATTTAGAAATTGTGAGGTCAATGTAGTTTATGGTACCTTGAGTAGCTTTAAACTACATTGACTCTTCGACGATTGAGATTTAACAAAACGAACTGCATGTTGGCATAGTTAAATCCATATCATTCATTAACCAATGTTAATACAAAACCTTTTTGGCTGGGAGTGTTCAGAACCAAACAATATCTCAACTAATGACAACAGTAATGACTAAACAACAAGGAAACAACGTTTCACTGCTTCGACACACTCTTGTCGTCAGATTCCAAAGTGCAACACACAAGAAAAACAGGTCTCAACTTTATGACCGAGGTCAAATTAAATCTCGTGGATTTAAACGGTTGTTAAGGTTAGTTTTTTGTTGTGGGTTTTAGGCTTAGCGTTTCTAAGTTCAAATTGGACAATGCGACTTATAGGGTGGAAAATACGGTAGTTTAAACCTGATTAGTTTATTTACTAACTTGTGTTTGGACGACCTTATTATCCCATGAAGTCGGTGAGTTTGTGAGATCTTTGTCTTTTGTGGAGTCATTGAACGCCTTGTAAGGTTTGATCTGATTTCGATGTACCCATTTAGCAATTGGCTCTTTGCGGCCTTTGCTGATTTTGATTTCGTAGACGACTGAGGACACTTTGTCTGTTATCAGATGAGGTCCAGTCCACCTGGGCATTAGTTTGCGGGCGAGAGTTCCGGTCTCGGACCCTCCTTTCCCGGTTGCTGGGGCGAACGTATAGTACCAGACTCTGTCTCCCACTTGGAGTTCATTATGAGAGGCCTTCTGGTCGTAGTACGCCTTGCGTCCTTCAGCGGATTTTTCCAGGTTTTTCTGGGCGAAAGCAAAAGTGTTTCTGAGGTGTACATTCAAATCTTTCATGTATTGTTGTGTGGTGTAGGCTGTCGCCATGGCGGCGTCGCCTGGTTGGTACAACAGGTGTAGAGGGAGAGTCATTTGTCGACCGGTCATCATCTCGAAGGGAGAGATGCCAGTTGATGTGTGTGGAGTGGCTCTTATGGCCATGAGGACCAGAGGGAGTTTCACGTCCCAGTCCTTGTGGTTTGCAGCCACGTATTTCTTCAAAATACTCACCACAGTTCTGTTTGCTCTCTCTACTTGGCCTGAAGCCTGTGGGTGGTAGCCGCTGCCACACTGTGGTCAGTAGAGCTTTCTCACAGTCTGAGAATCTCAACTCGGGGCCTGCCATTGTTTTGCTGGCGTAGGCTACTACACGTTTGTCTCTGTCGTGTATTTGGTACAGACCTGCACTTATGCAATGAGCTGAGAAGCCCACTTCCAAGTAAAACTCTTTGTTGTAGTCTGGGTAGACTAAACATGGGGCTGACTTGATCCTGTTTATAAGAGCGTCCATTGCCTGTTGCTGTTTGTCAGTCCAAACAAACGGAACGTCTTTTTTAAGGAGTTCAGTCAGTGGTTTTGCAAGGTCCGCATAGTTTTCTATGAACTGGTTCGAGTAGTTACACACACCAAGAAAACTTTGTAGTTCTTTGAGATTGGTGGGGACTTTGAGATTGTCAAGGCCTTGGGTGCGAGTCAACTGTGGTTGTACTCCGTCTGGACCTACGAGTAGGCCAACGTAGTCCACCTTGGTTCTGCACCACTGGCATTTAGACAGTGATATTTTAGCACCAGCAGTTGTCAGCTGATTCAGAACGTGGTCGATCTCAGCCAAATGTGAGTCCAGTGTTGGCTGCCTCAGAAGGACATCGTCCACGTAAATCAGTGTCCCACGCTCATGGGCGTCTGGACATGCTTTGTTCAAGAAGATGTTGAACTCCGCAGGTGAGTTAGCGTAGCCAAAGGGACACCTGGTAAAAGTGTATTGTCGGCCACCAAAGGTGAAAGCTAGTTTGTATTGGTCCTCGGCGCGCACAGGGATGGTCCAAAAACCAGAGGCGACGTCGAGGGTCGAGAAGTACTTACCATTGGTGACCTTGGGCAGTTCCTGTTGGAGCTGGGTCATCGGCCACCGTGATAAGGGGACTTGTTTGTTTAGCTTTCTGTAATCAATTGTGAGTCTCCACTTTCCATTTGGTTTTAACACTGGCCACAAAGGCGCAGAGTAAGTGCTGTTACAGTATCTGATGATACCATTCTTTAGAAGGTTATCAAGGATTTCCCTGATAGGTTGATGCGCTGCCAGAGGAATCTTGTACTGTCTGACAAATGTGGGTGGAGCTTCGGGCGGGGTTGGGATGCTCACTGAGTGGAGCGTGGTCAACCCACAATCCATTGAGTCGGTTGAAAATGATTTCTCAAACTTTAAGAGAACTTGACGTAGTCTGTCCCTTTCTCCATCAGTTTTCAGGGCGTCGGCTTGGGCGACCACCTGTTCGATCTGAGAAGAAATTGAGAGGGGTTCTTGTTCTTTGGGGAGCTCCAATGAATCCCTTTCTGTGTCATTTACCCTGTTTATAGGCAGGACACTATAGGTATGAGAGCTTAGCTTGATGTCTCGGTTTGGACCGACCCCATAGACTGTGTCTTGGTCGACCTCATTGACTGAGACGAGAGCTATGGCCTGTTTTGGCTTTGTGAACAAGACTTGCCCCGTGTATTCATGTGGGATCAGGTATTCTGGGAGTCCTCCCAGAAATGTAATGCTCAGTTCAAAATCATGGAAATCAGTGGAGATCAACCATCCTATTTTTGTGTATTTCTTGATCAGTACCGCTTCCGTGCCTGTGTTACACACAGCAACAGATGTGGTTCTGCAGTCGAGGCTCACTTGTCTCGTGGCCTCAATGGACAGTCCTAAGTTGTAAAACTTAGGAGATAGTTGAAAGTATGCCTGCTTTTGGCTAATAGCTTGATTAGCTATGATGTGAACTTCCACCATCTGGTTCATTGCTTGAGGTAGTACTATGGTGGTTCGGTTGCAAGCAACCTCGCAGACTTCTGGTATGGTCTGTCCAGCTTTGAGATTTTCTGTGCTTAGCACAGGAGAATCCATTTTGTCTGTTTCCAGCGACCACAGTACATTGTTGACGGTGTCCACTCGGACACCCAATCTTACCAAAATGTCAGAGCCTATATAGGATGCATGTGGTAAGTTTTGGACCACGAGGAACGGGTGGACCAGTTCTCGTTTGTTCCAGTTCATGTTCAGGCGAATGACTCCATTTGCGGTCATTACCCGCTCACTGTTGGGATCGAGATGAAAGCGTAAAGCTTTCTTCGTTAGTTCTAGACCCATATGTTTTTTAACCAAGGTTTCATAAAGAGCTTGGCTGATTGCTGAATTATCTGTCCAAGGAGACAGTACAGCATCTTCGGTGTGGGATCCCTGGATCTCGACACCTTTTACTACCTGTTGTAGGTAGTGTTCAGTGAGTGCTGATTGTTTCAGCTCGCAGAGGAGGCTTTCTTGTTGGGCCTCTTCTGCCTCACCTGTTTTTGTAGGTTCACTTACCGGGCTCTTGTCCTCAGATGAGGTGTCCCGTGTGTCCTTTGCGGTACCTGCGGTTAGGCAGTCTGTATCACAACTAGGAGGCACTTTTATTGGCAGAGGCTTTCTCACTGTGCTCCACATTTTCTGTCGGCCATAGTCTATAATTGCATCAAAGCGGTTTATAAAGTCTTGGCCAACTAGAAATGGGAATGAATCGAGTGTAGACACATGTACCGGGTGGTATAATGTCATTTTGCCAATCTGCATGTGAACCATAGCTATAGCTGTTAGGGTTGTTCTCGTCTCTGCGAGACCCTGCAGTTCTATAGCACTTTTTACAAGGGGTATTTGCCTGTGAACACCGATAGCGGCGGTCCGTAGTTCCTCGAACAGTTTGGCTGACATAATGGTAATGTCGGCTCCGCCATCCAGGAGTGCTTCATGCGTGAGGACCCCTTCCAGTGTGATTGGCAGGTAAGCTTTCATAGCCTCCCCCCTTTTTTCAAAGTCACACAGAAACCTTAAAGGTTTCGGCCAATCATTCTGTTTACGTTGACCTCTGACTGTGTAATCTTTCTTCATCTGAACCGTCAGTGCAGTCACCAACGTGTCTGAGTTTTCAGTTCGTGGCGGGTCACTGTCGACGATGGTTGAGTTTTTCCCCCCCTTGTTTGATGAGGGGCTGTTAGAGTCTGTGACAATAATGTCATGGTCACTGTCAACGTTTTGTTGACCGACACACTCTGGACTGTCAATGTATTGACTGTCATTATCCTGATTGTCAGCATTCTGACCATCAGTGTCTTGTTGACTGTCGTGATTTGCGTGCTCTGACTTACTATCAACGATAGTGCTACACATCACTCCAGGTTTGTTATAATTGGCCCTCATTCACGAACCGTTCGTATGCACAGATTTGTTCTCAAACTGTGCGTACGAGTGATTTAGGATCATTTGTGGCATTCAACAATGTTTTCGTATCCTAAGATTTTTTTCAGATACGAACAAAATTTACGAGTGGTCCGGACCTGTCGTATATTTTAGGAGCGTCAGTCTGCTGTCATCCAGACGGGATTTCTCCACTAATAACTTCATATTTCGTTATTTAGAAAATATTTTGGGTTTAAAATATTCACGCACCATAATTATTCTTGACAATAGGTTATTCTGTTTGAATTAGAATTATAATTTTAAGTTTAATTTGTCTGGTGTGTCGCGCAGGCCGTGCGCTCCCCTTGGTCATCAAAGCCGCTCCTCATATTAACACCCAGGTACATAAAATCCCCATACACCGCCGCAGAACAAGTACGAATTAAGACTGATCTTGTGCCAAACACCATCGGAGCAATAGATTATTATATCTGATTCGAAATATAACCTGCAGAATGTGGTTGCGCCCTGACCAGGAGGTGCGCGCATCATTTGTGCTGCAAAACATGTTGGCACGCATCTTGCAGCGTGGCATTTATTGTCCACCATCTCCTGACCACCTCCTGTCATGTTGGCACGCGTCTTGACCACCTCCTTGCGCAGCAAGACGCGTGCCAACATGACAGGAGGTGGTCAAGGATTGACCATCTCCTGACCACCTCCTGTCCGTGCTGCGGCGAGATGTTTGTTTGAAGCCATTTTCAGATCAAACCATTTATTCTTGATTTCTGATACTGTACGACCCACGGGACACAAAACATATGCACTACAATATTAATATGAAGTTAACTGTAGTTTCGAGACATTTTAAAATGCTTCTGTTGAAAAACACATCCGACACTTGCGGGGGGGTGGGGGTGGGGTAGCGGTGCGCCACGGCTCTTCTGAATAAGTGAAACTATAATGTAACACAGTACACTAAAATTAAAGATATTTGACCATCCGACACTTGCGGGGGTGAGGGGGTAGCCACAGCGCAACTGAGAGCAGATCTACGAATGGGTGAAGTTCCTCCTTTTACTTCATGTGTTTGAATGAATGGACACTTCCTGCTGTCAGAAGGCAGGAAACGTGGCCTTAAATGGTGTTTTGAGGGGTGGGAATTATGTAAATAACCCTTCCGCGTGCACGCGCAGCTGTTTAGGACAGGTGGGATTCATCAACTTTAAGCAGCCCGTTTACACACGTTTCCTCAGGATAGAAGACTTTGTTGGATCTGACGTGGCATGTTCGTACGAACGCTTCGTACGAACAAAAGTAGGAGAAATTTAGGATAAAAATACGAACATTTTCGTGCATGAGGGCCATTGTTTGTATTATCCAACTCTTTTAACAACCGACGTAATTTCTCCATGTCCTCTGGGGACAGAGAACTATGGCCTTTCTTCTAGAACTTTTGCGATTTTTTGCCTGTCTCGGACTGTTCCATTCGAGGGGCAGGAGGGGCTTGTCCATGACCTGGGGGTTCCTGTAGGGACCCCCTTTTGTGAAATGGTTTACTTTTGTGACCATCATTCCTATCTTTAGGACGTGCGCCCCCCTTTTGAAATCGTTTTCCGTACTCTGGGTCTTGTCTGAGCCACTGCGGTTCATAGTTCCAGCGGGCACCTTCACTACGTGGTCTGTTAGGTCGAAAATTCTGTTTTTTCTCACTCTTTGTAGGATGGGGAGTCGGTTTCCGCGCCCCTTCCAGCTCTAGTGAGTTGGATTTGACCATTTCACCAGGACACACCTCAAAGGGTGTTTTGTTTGGTGTGCGACCTGTAAAAACATCTATCGCGCACTCTCTTATTTCTTCGATGGACCTCCGTTTGTAGTTTGCGCTGACATGTACTTTCTCTCTTATGTCAGGGCAAAGATTTTTGCTGAAGATATATTTAAACCCTATCTCTTCCTCCATCTCTGGCTCGCATCTGTCGCCGAAATAGGCACGGAATATTCGGTCATAATATGACCTTGGGTGCTCATTCCTACCTTGCTTGATGTCAGCTGCCGCTATGATGCCATCGGGCCCCGTGCAAGGAGTATACTCCTTTATCAGCGCAGCACAGAGAAGACTGTAGTCTTTCATCACTGCGTCCCGTTGACGCTTCATGAAAGCATGCACTGTCCTGTCCGAGGTTAACCTTACCAGACAGATTTTATCATCAACTGTAGCTTCTGGGAAGCGTTGAAGCTGGAAATCAAGGTCATCGAGATAGATCTTGGTTTCATGTGAGCCCATCGGGCCTGGAGTGAAGGTTTGAATGCTTTTAGCCATATTCCGTAGTTCAGCCATTGAGAGAGGAGTTTGTGGGTTATTATCAGATCCACCCACCGGCGCACCCGGTGGGTTTGTTGGTTTTAGAGGCCCTAAGGGACGGCGCGGTGGTTCAGGCGATGGAGTTGATGTTCTAGGCGGTGGTGTTGGTGTTCTAGGCGGTGGTGTTGGTGTTCTGGGCTCATCTAGAGACTGACCTTTAATACATAGTTCCCATGTGACGTCACATCCGTCTTACTTCCGGGTGGACCCTCATTTTGAAAGTCAGAACAGGGGACAGCGCGGTTTAATGGATGTTCATTTTTCACGTTTTTTTTTTGTGTTAATTTCTAATTAATTGCAATGGTTACTTCGTGTTGTGTCAGTGGGTGTTCCAGTCGGGTAGACGTTTGGGCAACGCGCAGGTTTCAGTTAATCAAAAAAAAAGTAACGTGAAGGATTTATCTCATCGGAGAAACTGGACAGCAGCTCCTCCTCGCTCTGAGTCTGGCTTGGATCTGCTCTGGAAGACGTCGTCCTTTTGGCCGGTAAACAAAATATTCTACATAAATCATTTTGTGAAACTATGTCAGAACAATGTTAGAGTACAACTGTCTGTGTGTTAGAGCTGGGTTTTTTTTTTTTTCATTATTTAGCGACACCGTCTTGCATGCTGTTAGCTTAGCATCTCGCTAACGCGACAATGGCCTCACGGTCCACCAGGACCGGCGGGGGAAACCGTCCCAGTTGGAGAAGGAGTACGGGAGCCAAGTCGTGCGGGCGACGCGTCGGTCCCATGGGACGTGACCCCGCAACCGCGACGGTTCCACGCCGTCTGACCTGAGCTCGACGGACCCTCGGCTCCAGTGCTAACAACATGCTAACTTCCAACACGGTAAGACTCAAAGTGCTGGTTCTGGTCCGTGTTCAGCTTGGACTGTTTGTGCTGGCTGTGTGTTATTTTAGTTCAACCTTTTTTTAGCTGGTTAGATATGATTGAGACAGTTTACACATCTTTTTTGGATTTAAAGCTGTGAAGGGCTGTGAAGCCGGTGTGCGCTCCTTGTAGTAATTAAATAATTAATGATATCAGAGTAACTTGTGACTAGTTGTCCGATTCGTCTGCCATGATTTCTTTCTCAAACTCATTTAACTCCGACCACTGCCATTTTCTCTTGTTCCTTGGTGAAGCTGTGGTAGCTCGTGTTTTTGTCCGTATAATTTGCTCTGGTTGTTCGTGTCTGAGCTCGACGGACCCTCCGCTCCAGTGCTAACTCTATGCTAACCTCCAACACGGTAACACTCAAAAGTGCTGGTTCTGGTCCGTGTTCAGCTTGGACTGTTTGTGCTGGCTGTGTGTTATTTTAGTTCAACCTTTTTTTAGCTGGTTAGATATGATTGAGACAGTTTACACATCTTTTTTGGATTTAAAGCTGTGAAGCTCTGTGCTGTGAAGCCGGTGTGCGCTCCTTGTAGTAATTAAATAATTAATGATATCGGAGTAACTACTTTGTGACAAGTTGTCTGATTCGTCTGCCATGATTTCTTTCTCAAACTCATTTAACTCCGACCATTTTGCTCTTGTTCCTTGGTGAAGCTGTGGTAGCTCGTGTTTTTGCTCTGGTTGTTCGCGTCTGCTTGTTCGCCATCTTGCCTTTCATCTTGCCTTTCTGCCTTTAGATATGGTGCAAAACCGGTATTGCGCAATACTGGGGGCGTGGGCTAGGGAATCAGACTTGGGATCCGAAGGACCCAGGTTCGAACCCTGGCCACGGCACACCTTGGGGTGTCTATGAGTGCACATCTATTTTCCCCAGCTCCCCGGGCGCTGACTACGGCTGCCCATTGCACCACCTGGTGGTGGTTGGGTTAAATGCAGAGGCCAATTTCGTCTGTCAAGTATGGGAAACATACACAGATGACAAAAATGTGATATTTATTTTTATTTATTTATTTAGTCTGTACACTCGTGTTGTAATTCACAACACCGACTGTAGAGTTCATCTTTTTCAAGAATGACCGCATCATGTTGTGCCTGAATCCTGAGATTTTTCTGTGTGGTCTCCTCGTATAACTTTAAAGTATGTTCTTCGCATTTCATGATTGCATCACGGGTCTCATTTGCCTCCTGTAAACTTTTAGTTAAACGATCAACCTCAGCCTGTTTTAGTTTGCAAACCAGTTGAGCCGTCTCGTTCGTCTGAGACTGTTTTAGTGACTGAACCTCCACCTGCAGCTTTTCAGTTTCAATTTGAGCTAGTTGTAAGTCAACATTGAATGCTGACTTATCCGCCTTGTGCGCTCTTTGTGCATGCTTCAGATCATGCTCTAGATCTGAATTCACTCTGACTTCCTGGTCCAACCTGGCCTTTAGTAACAGGGCCAGCTTTGCTAAACGCTCCATACTGACCTTTTTTGCTTCCTTTTTTGAGCCACTTTTTGCCATTGTTGACAGTTCAGCGTTTAATGTCAGTGGAGTCATTTCAGGCACCTTTTTACCATAATCTGTGAACATTTTTGCAAGCCGCCCTAAAACCCCATCAATACAGTCAGGCTTATGTTTTCCAGGCTTTTGATCCAGGTCTTGAGGATCTGGGTCCACTGGCTCTGTATCTGACTCTGTATCTGACTCTTTGTCAGACTCTGCATCAGATTCTTTGTCCGATTCAGGATTTGATTCAGGAGGACCCGGCTTTGTGTCTGAATCCGTGACCAGATCCCTCAGACTAGAATCCTTATCCACTTTTTTCTTTTTCTGGCATCGCTTTGTTTTGATTTTGTTTGAATCAATAAGATGGCATTTATTATAGTGTATGCAAATAAGTGTTTTCTTAGCGTTGAGTTACCTCACTAAAACAGCTTTCTGGTTTCATCCTTGTAATCTATAAACAAGCCTTTTATTCATTCAGAACCTTTTATTTATTTTAGGTTTTACCTTCAATGAAAAATGTTCTAAGTTAAAGCCTTTGTGGCCGTATTAACTTAATAGACTTATCTTTTAAAACAATTACTATTAAACCACGCTTAATTTTCTGTCTTTCACTCAAACACCTATTTAAAGATTTCAAATAAATGCACTGTTAACACTAAAATTTAGCAGATTTGTTTTATTTCTTTTTTCTAATGTATGTGGTTAGACAGTTTAGATGGCTTCAAATGAGTTTTTAAACTTTCAGTGAAATCTCCGTCTGTCCTGTGAGTGTGTGAACTGCTTGTCACCCAAAGTGCACCTGGAAATGACGACAAAAATAGGCGGGCCGATGCAGCGCGTCACCAGCTTCCGTTGGGCGAGGCGGAGCTCACTAAACAGATACGTGACGTCAAATAATCAATCACAGCATTTGTAGTTCATTCCAAGCATTCATGGTGAATGTAGTTTCTTACCTTCGACCAGTGCAGTGCCGGAAATGACGAAAAAGTGGGTTGTTCGCAACAGCGTGCGTTCCCAAATCAGCGAATCAGCATTCGCTACGAGAGTGATTGACAGTTCATAGCTCTCGTTCATCCAATCACAGCTCATAAACAAAACGTGTGGGACACGTAGCCTGTAACGTTACTTCAGCACAACAAAACACAACCTTATAGACTCTTATACAACTCAAACGCTTCAAATTAACTTCCCAAAATTCTGAAACATGGCAATCACATTTAAAACAGGCACAACTAAGCTACGCTCAGTAACCAGCACATCAACTGTAACACGACACGGACTCCCTCGGAGCCGCGTTCAGGTCGGTTCCGTCCACTTTAAAGGAGCAGAACTCTGGTTTCAGAACCACTATCCGACAACGTTCTAACAGTAATATGCTTCTTTTACCTGCTCTAACATGTAAAATACCAGCACAGCGATCTTTTAGATGTTAATTATAGCTTTCAGGCTTTTGACACGGCGGTCAAACAAAGCTTTGTACAGGAGTCTGTGTGAACTGGACCGGAACCAGAACCCCCACAGACCACGGGCTGACAAAAACCTCACCTAAAAGCTTCCAACAGCGTGTAAAAGAGTTGAACGAATAACAATCCCTCAGCCTCAAATGATAAAAACATGCAGAATCTGCCTGTCTAGAACACTTCCAGCCAAAATTATTATCCTCAGAGTTTAAAACTTGGATCCTTTTATGCAAACATGACGTTACAGTTCATGAGAGATCACAGATTTATCAATAAACTTTCAGAAAACTCGTACTAGGCCACCAGATGAAGCAAACATGAGGGAGACCATATATTGTGTCTTTAAACACATATAGTGCCACCCAGATGTAAAAGGATTATTAGGAGGTCAATATTAATACCGACCTCTTTACCTTAATTAACTTACTTATTCAGATTGAATAGTAATTTCACGGATTATTTTCTTTTTCAGTTTACCCAATATTTCTGTGATCTTTATGATGGATAAATAAAACAGAAGCCATAGAGTGACAATGGACATTAACTTAGTTTGATATGTCAAAGAGACACTATCATTTATTTAAAATGAATCAACTAAAATCAACACCATTACACTTGATTGACATGATTTCACCTTCTTTCAATTTAATACGTCAGCACACTTAAATTTAACACAACAGACTTCAATACTGGATGTTAAACATATTTAGTCTGAGGGCTCTTTAGCTTAAATAGTTTCCAGCTTAGAATTGAGGGAAAGGAGAGGAGGAAAGATTTAAGAAGAATTGGGAGGTTAAGAGAGGAAGTTTATCTTGCATTTATGAAACCAGATGACACTCTTCCATACGCGTCCAGCTAAGATATCATCACACCTCCAGCAAGCAAACAGCGGCTCCTTTACCTTAAGACGTCCGCCTTGGTTCTGGTAAAGAGCTGTGATCAGCCTTGGACTGACGAGTCGTCGGTCCCGCAAGTCCAAGCTGGACTCCACACGTGTTTACCTTGTCGGTGTCGGTGATACTCGCTTTCGTCGGCAGAAGCCGTGGCAGTCGTGGTTTTTTGGCTCAAGATAACTTATTCCAGGAAGGAATAACAAAGTTTTGAGCTTACGCTCATTCGAAGTGGACTCATAACAGCAGGTTATCAGTCCTTAGCTGAAGACGAAGGTCGTTAGCTCTTGACCAAACGTACCCCAGCTCTTTGGGAAAGTTCACATCTCTTTCAAGTTCCCAGTAGACTCTGAAGCGTTCATGCAAACAAACGCTTTTACTCAAAAATGTTGAGATTAGAACACACTTTCCTCATTGGTCCGTGGGCCAAGAGGAGTGTGAAAACGTGAAGTGAAAAACTCAAGGTTGACAGCAAGTCTGCTTAGATAACAAAGAGGAATGTTTTGGAAAAGTGTCTGAAAGAGAGGAGACATCTCGACGCTACCGAGAGTTTCAGCTGAACTCAACAAAAACAACTCCTGAGCAAGTCAATTTGACACCTTATTCAACTTTGTCATAGATATTTTGAGTAGACACTTTCATTTGGTCAAATAACACAGTAATACTCCATATTAAAAGAATAACAGCATATAACATATATCATGAAAATGACACAAGTTATTCTTTTGATTACATTAGAATAAAATCAAAGATAGAAATAGTCTCTTTTGGTGACTATATTCTCAGATTACAACTAATGGAATTGATTTGTAGTAAATGTCTTGCTTTACTGAAAGGTCAGTAAAGGTCATCTCTGGAACAGTTCAAAAATACACAGGTGTATCAAAGTGGACACGGTCATGCCCACTACAGGCAGGACACTATAGGCTTGAGGGCCTAGGCCGTTGTCTCGGTTTAGACCGACCCCGTAGACTATGTCTTGGTCGACCTCATTGATAGAGACGAGAGCTATGGCCTGTTTTGGCTTTGTGAACAAGACTTGCCCCATGTATTCATTTGGGACCAGGTATTCTGGGAGTCCTCCCAGGAATGGAATGCTCAGTTCAAAACCATGGAAATCATTGGAGATCAACCATGCTATTATTGTGTATTTCTTGATCAGTACTGCTTCTGTGCCTGTGTTACACACAGCAACAGATGTGGTTCTGCAGTCGAGGCTCACTTGTCTCGTGGCCTCAATGGATAGTCCTAAGTTGGAAAACAGGAGATAGTTGAAAGTATGCCTGTTTTTGGCTAATAGCTTGATTAGCTATGATGTGAACTTCCACCATCTGGTTTGTTGCCTGAGGTAGTATTGTGACAGTTTGGTTGCAAGCAACCTCACTGACTTCTGGTATGGTCTGTCCAGCTTTGAGATTTTCGGTGCTTAGCACAGGAGAATCCATTTTGTCTGTTTCCAGTGACCTTAGTACATTGTTGACGGTGTCCACTCGGACACCCAATCTTACCAAAATGTCAGAGCCTATGTAGGATGCATGTGGTAAGTTTTGGACCACGAGGAACGGGTGGACCAGTTCTCGTTTGTTCCAGTTCAGGTTCAGGCAAATGAGTCCATTTGCGGTCATTACCCGCTCACTTTTGGGATCAAGATGAAAGCGTAAAGCTTTTGTGGTTAGTTCTAGACCCAAATGCTTTTTAACCAAGATTTCATAAAGAGCTTGGCTGATTGCTGAATTATCTGTCCAAGTAGACAGTACAGCATCTTCGGTGTGGGATCCCTGGATCTCGACACCTTTTACTACCTGTTGTATGTAGTGTTCAGTGAGTGCTGATCGTTTCAGCTCGCAGAGGAGGCTTTCTTGTTGGGCGTCTTCTGCCTCACCTGTTCTTGAAGGTTCACTTACCGGGCTCTTGTCCTCGAATGAGGTGTCCCGTGTGTCCTTTGCGGTACTTGCGGTTAGGCAGTCTGTATCACAACTAGGAGGCACTTTTATTGGCAGGGGTTTTCTCACTGTGCTCCACATTTTCTGTTGGCCATAGTCTATAATTGCTTCAAAGCGGTTTATAAAGTCTTGGCCAACCAGAAATGGGAATGAATCAAGTGTAGACACATGTACCGGGTGGTATAATGTCATTTTGCCAATCTGCATGTGAACCATAGCTATAGCTGTTAGGGTTGTTCTCGTCTCTGCGAGACCTTGCAGTTCTATAGCACTTTTTACCAGGGGTATTTGCCTGTGAACACAGTTAGCGGAGGTCCGTAGTTCCTCGAACAGTTTGGCTGACATAATGGTAATGTTGGCTCCGCCATCCAAGAGTGCTTCATACGTGAGGACCCTTTCCAGTGTGATTGGCAGGTAAGCTTTCATAGCCTCCCCCCTTTGTACAAAGTCACACAGAAACCTTAAAGGTTTCGGCCAACCTTTTTGTTTACATTGACCTCTGACTGTGTAATCTTTCTTCATCTGAACCGTCAGTGCAGTCGCCAACATGTCTGAGTTTTCAGTTTGTGGCGGGTCACTGTCATCAATGTTTGAGTTCCCCCCCCCCCCATTGCTTAATGAGGGGCTGTTGGAATCTGTGACAATGATGTCATGGTCACTGTCAACGTCTTGTTGACTGTCATACTCTGGACTGTCAATGTTTTGACTGTCATTACCCTGATTGTCAGCATCCTGACCATCAGTATCTTGTTGACTGTCGTGATTTGCGTGCTCTGACTTACTATCAATGATAGTGCTACACATCACTCCAGGTTTGTTATCATTGCTTGTATTATCCCACTTTTCTAACAACCGACGTATGTTCTCCATCTCTTCTGGGGACAGAGGTTTATGGCCTTTCTTCTGGAACTTTTGTGATTTTTTTGCCTGTCTTGGACTGTTCAGTTCGAGGGGCATGAGGGGCTTGTCCTTGACTTGGGAGTTCCTGTTGGGACCACCCTTTGTTATATGGTTTACTTTTGTATCCATCTTTCTTATCCTTTGGACGTGTGCCCCCCTTTTGATATCGTTTTCCGACCTCTGGGTCTTGTCTGAGCCACTTCGGGTCATTGTTCCAGCGGGTACCTTCACTACGTGGTCTGTTAGGTCGAAAATTCTGTTTTTTCTCACCTTTTGTAGGATAGGGAGTCGGTGTCTGCGCCCCTTCCAGCTCCAGTGAGTTGGATTTGACCATTTCACCTGGACACACCTCAAAGGGTGTTTTGTTTGGTGTGCGACCTGTAAAAACATATATCGTACACTCTCTTATTTCTTCGATGGACCTCCTTTTGTAGTTTGCGCTGACATGTACTTTCTCTCTTATGTCAGGGCAAAGATTTTTGCTGAAGATATACTTAAACCCTACCTCTTCCTCCATTTCTTGTTCGCATCTGTCACCGAAATAGGCACGGAATATCCGGTCATAATATGACCTTAGGTGCTCATCTCTACCTTGCTTGATATCAGTCGCAACTGGGATGCCATCGGGCCCCGTGCAAGGAGTATACTCCTTTATCAGCGCAGCATATAAAAGACTGTAGTCTTTCGTAATGGCGTCTCGTTGACGCTTCATGAAAGCATGCACTGTCCTGTCCGAGGTTAACCTTACCAGACAGACTTTATCATCAACTGTAGCTTCTGGGAAGCGTTGTAGCTGGAAATCAAGGTCATCGAGATAGATCTTGGTTTCATGTGAGCCCAACGGACCTGGAGCGAAGGTTTGAATGCTTTTAGCTATGTTCCGTAGTTCAGCCATTGAGAGAGGAGTTTGTGGTTTATTATCAGATCCACCCACAGGCGCAGTCGGTGGGTTTGTTGGTTTTAGAGGCCCTAAGGGACGGCGTGGTGGTTTAGACAATGGAATTGGTGTTCTAGGCGGTGACGTTAGAGTTCTAGGCGGTGGCGTTGGAGGTCTGGGCATATCTGGAGACTGACCTTTAATTAATGCCAGACGTTTTTTCTTTTCTTTGATTAATTTGTATTCAGTTGAGGCCAGCTTCTCCCTGCACTCTTTTAATTCTACCCGGTTTTCTGTACACTCGCGTTGTAATTCATAACACCGACTGTAGAGTTCATCTTTTTCAAGAATGACCGCCTCATGTTGTTCATGAGTCCTAAGATTTTCACGTACTGACTCCTCGTATAACTTTAAAGTATGTTTTTCGCTTCGTATGATTCCCTCACGTGAATCATTTGCCTCCTGTAAACGTTGTTTCAAACTTTCAATCTCAGCCTGTTTTTGTTTGCAAACCTGTTGATCTGCACCATCCATCTGAGACTGTTTTCGTGACTGAACCTCCACCTGCAGCTTTTCAGCTTCAGTTCGAGCTAGTTGTAAATCAACATTGAATGCTGACTTATCCGCCTTGCGCGCTCTTTGTTCACGCTTCAGATCATGCTCTAGATCTGAAGTCTCTCTGACTTCCTGGTCCAACCTGGCCTTTAGTAACAGGGCTAGCTTTGCTAAGCGCTCCATACTGACCTTCTTTGCTTCCTTTGTTGAGCCACTGCTTGCCACTGTTTTCAGCTCTGAGTTTAATGTTGATGGATTCATTTCAGGCACCTTTTTACCATAATCTGTGAATGTTTTTGCAAGCTGCCCTAAAATTCCATAAATCCAGTCTGGCTTATGTTTTTCAGGCTTTTGATCCAGGCCTTGAGGATCTGGGTCCACTGGCTCTGGATCTGACTCTGGATCTGACTCTGGAGTCGATTCAGGATCTGATTCAGGATCTGATTCGGGATCCGACTCTGGATCTGATCCTGAATCTGTGACCAAATCCATCAGACTAGAATCCTTATCCTCTTCTTCTTTTTCTGCCATCGTTTTGTTTTGATTATGTTTGAATCAATAAGATGGCATTTATTTTAGTGTATGCAAATAAATGTTTTCTTAGCGGTGAGTTATTTAACTAACAGTTTCCTGGTTTTATTCTTGTAATCTATAAACAAGTCCTTTATTCATAGTACCTTTTATTTATTTTAGGTTTTAGATTCAATGAAAAATTTTGTAAGTTAAAGCCTTTGTGGCTGTATTAACTTAAAGATCCACTGACGTGATTTTTCTACTATTCATCAAATTGCTCAAAATATATATATTTTATCATTTAAATATGTTAGTTTTTGCAAACAAAATGATAAATCACTTTAATTTTGCTTTAAAAGTGATTTTGAACTTCAAGCTGTGTTTAATCGTGGGAAATCCGTTTACACCCGAACGCACCATCTGTGATGTAATGTCCAGAGTTGAGGCAGAGCTCTGAGCTTGTCACGGTGTGCGCAGCTCCACATGAAGGTCAGTCTGATACAGCATCAGACCTAAATTAGATCCTGTTGTTTCTTGTTCCATCACCCAAACTATTTTCTGCTTCCCAAAATGAAGACAAATAGCTCAAATCTTCACCTAGATTGATAAATTAGTCAAGTTTTAAAATGTCCGCTATTGAAGAGACTGGAGCCCTCTGCCTCTCACTCTGGACATTACGTCACAGATGGTGCGTTCAGGTGTAAACGGATTTCCCATGATTAAACACGGCTTGAAGTTCAAAATCACTTTTAAAGCAAAATTAAAGTGATTTATCATTTTGTTTGCAAAAACTAACATATTTAAATGATAAAATATATATATTTTGAGCAATTTGATGAATAGTAGAAAAATCACGTCAGTGGATCTTTAATAGACTTATCTTTTAAAACAATTACCATTAAACCACGCTTAATTTTTCTGTCTTTCACTCAAACGCCTTTGTGAAGATTTCAAATAAATGCAATGTTCATACTAAAATGTTAGCAGATCCTGTTTTATTTTGCTCCAAGAGAATGTATTTCAGTTGTAGTAAAACCGTTTGAGTGTTGCTACAGTTATCTGGAGAGAAAACCGTACTTTTGTTTGTTATTTTAAACTCTTTTGTACTTAAAATAAGCAAAAATTTCCGTTTGTACCTCTGTTATTCTAAATTTTTTATTTAAAATAAACAGGAGTCTTTTGTTTATGTACAGAACAATTTTAAAGATGGCATTTCACCATAAAAATGCTGACTTTTTATGATGTTTTGAGAAAACTTTTAGTGAAATCTCCGTTCGTCTTGTGAGTGTAAGCTGTCACTCAAAGTGCAACACCTGGAAATGACGACAAAAATGGGCTGGCCGACGTAGCATGTCACCAGCTTCCGTACTTGATCGAGGCGGAGCTCGCTACACAGATATGTGACGTCAACCAATCAATCACAGCGCTTGTAGTTCTATTCCCAAGCATTCATGGTTAATGTAGTTTTATTACCTTCGACCAATGCAATAGTGCCGGAAATGACGACAAAGTGGGCTGGTCGCAACGGCGTGCGTCCCCACTTCAGCGAATCAGCGCTCGCTTTACAGACACGAGACGTGATTGACTGATCACAGCTCTCGTTTTATCCAATCATAGCTCATAAACAAACGTGTAGGACATGTTGCTTTTAACGCTAGCTTGACACCAGTCAACACAACTTTATAGACTCTTTCAGCCCATAAACGCTTCAAATTAACTTTCCAAAATTCTGAAACGTGGCAATCACATTTAAAACAGGCACAACTTAGCTACGCTCAGTAACCAGCACTTCAACTTTAACACGACACGGACTCTCTCGGAGCCGCGTTCAAGGTCGGTTCCGTCCACTTTAAAGGAGCAGAACTCGGGTTTCACGAACCAGTATCTGACACGTAACAGTAATATGCTTTGTTCGACCTTCTCTAAAATGTAAAATACTACACACAGCAATCTGGTAGATGTTAATAATAGCTTTTCAGGCAGTATGGCTCGGCGGTCAACAAAGCTTTGTACAGGAGTCTGTACGTGAACTGGACCGAACGGAACCAGAACCCCCCACAGACCACGGGCTGACAAAACCTCACCTAAATGCTTCCAACAGCATGTTAAAGAGTTGAACAATAACAATCTCTCAGCTTCAAATGATAAAACATGCAGAATCTGCCTGTCTTGAACACCTCAGCTAAAAATTATCACCTTCAGAGTCCAAAAATTGGATAATCATGCCAACATAACGTTTCAAGTTCACGAGAGATCACAGATTTATAAATAAACTTTCAGAAAACTCGTACTTGGGCCACCAGATGTAGGATATATAAGGAGGTCAATATTAAACTGACACACTTTATATATCTTAATTACTTATTCAGATTGAATAGTAATTTCACGGATTCTTTTATTTTTCAGTTTACCCAATATTTCTGTGATCTTTATGATGGATAAATAAATAAAGCCAATAAGTGACAGAGACGTTGATTTTAGTTTGGTATGCCAGGAGACACTACCATTTATTTAAAATAAATCAACTAAAATTAACACCATTACACTTGATTGATAGATTTCCACTTTCTTGCAATTTAACACGTCAGCACATTTAAATTGCAACACAACAGACATAAATACAGGTTGTCAATATACTTAGTCTGTGGCTCTTTAGCTTAAAAGGTTACCAGCTTAGAATGGAGATAGGGAGAGATTTAAGAGGAATAGGGAGAGGTTTTGATTTGATTTGATTTGATGTTTATTCATTCATTTTAAAAGAACAATACAAGACAGTTTCATCAAATACAAGAATACAAGTAGGATAAAATGAAGGGATCAGAAAGAAGATGAAATCTTATTATATCTGTCCCTTATTTCACAGTTTGTTCAACCAATGATAACCTTCAAGCAACATCACAGAATGAATAATTCTACTTATTTTTCTAACTGTAATACATAAACTAGATCACAAAATGAATAATTCTACTTAATTTTTCTAACTGTAATACACAAACTACATCACCCATAATTCTACTTAATTTTCTAACTGTGATACACAAACTACATCACAAAATGAATAATTCTACTTAATTTTTCTAACTAATACACAATTTTTCTAACTAATACACAAACTACATCACACTTAATTTTTCTTTCTTTTTTTTTTTTACTTAATTTTCCTAACTGTAATACACAAACTAGATCATAAAGTGAAGGTTAAGAGAGGAAGTTATTTATCTTGCGTTTAACCAGATGACACTTTCCATCCGACTTCTGCTGAATCCAGGCACGTTTGTAAACGCTGACTCATTACCTTGAAGACGATTAGTCTGGTAAAGAGATGACACCAGCCTTTCAGGTGTACAGAATCGTTGCAGGTCCAGCACGTCTGAACCGGTTCTCGTTTACGTTTCAACGTCTCCTAGGATCTGCGTCGATCATCAGAAAATGGTGTCAGCAGCTCCTGGTTGACTTCAAGATAACTTATTCCAGAAAGGAATAATCAAAGTTCTGAGCTTACGCTCAGTTTGAAGTGGACTGATAACGAGCATGTTATTAGTCTTTAACTGAATGACGTGTCCTTAGCGTGTGACTGACATTCATTCAGCTCTTTGGGAAGACCTCATGTCTTGAAGTCCCAGCAAAAACCGAAGCGTTCCGGGAAACAAAACGCTTTTACTTTAGTAAGGGATCTGAGATCAGTTGACTTGTCCCTCCCCGATTGGTCCAAAAGAACCAGTCGAGGAGTTCACTTGTTGTTATCATGGTATAAGGTTACAGCCAGAAGCAGAGTGAAAATGTTTAGGAAAAGACAGAGAGTGCTGGAGTCATTTTCATGAAAACCACGGATTAACTGTCTTCTTCATTTCTAAACAAAACGGCCAGGCCTCTCTGACCCGAGCCTTCAACTTTCACACAACAGGAGTGACACAGTAATGTTTCAAATTACAGAATAACACAGCATAATAGCATATGTGATCATAAGACATATTGTGAATTACAACATTGCTCATGAATAAACACAGGTGATGCTCTGATTATATTTGTATTAGAACAAAATCAAATATAGAAATAGTCTCTTTTGAGTGAATCTGTCCTTTGATTCAAACTAATAAAATAAATTGTGTTAAATGTCAGGTTACTGAAAGGGTCAGTGAAAAGCATCACTGAAGAGTTCAAAACACTTAAGTTTGACCCTGGGTAGGTCCTCTACACAATCAACTTTATTTGTAAAGCACATTTCAAAAACCATAAGCTTAACCAAAGTGCTGTACAATAACACAAAAGACAAGTCAGTGACAAGTGGTGAGGTGTTCCGGGCATGTCCCACCGGGAGGAGACCCAGAGGAAGACCCAGGATACACTAGAGGGACTATGTTTCTCGGCTGGCCTGGGAACGCCTTGGGATTCCCCCAGAGGAGCTGCTCCAAGTGGCTGGGGAGAGGGAAGTCTGGGCCTCCCTACTTAAGCTGCTACCCCCGCGACCCGACCCCGGATAAGCAGAAGAAAATGGATGGATGGATGGACAAGTCAATTAAAACGATAAAAAACATAAAATAAAAAACATACAAAAAATAAAAAATACATGTACCAGTCTTTCTGCAGGTGAATTAAAATGCCATAAAATAAGATCATGTTTTAAAAGCCAAAGAGTGAAAGTGTGTTTTTAAAAGGGATTTAAAAACAGGAAGAGAGGAGGCCTGTCTGACACTCAATGGTTAGTTGTTCCATAGCTTGGGAGCAACGACAGAAAATGCTCTGTCACCTCTGAGCTTCAGCCTAGTTTTGGACACTGTCAGCAGCAACTGATCAGCTGATCTTAGAGATCGGGGAGGGCAGTAGGGCTGAAGCAGCTCAGACAAATATGGTGGGGCAAGGTTGTTCAGGCATTTAAAAACAAATAGCAAAAGTTTAAAATGAATTCTGTAGTGCTCAGGGAGACAGTGACGGGACGCCAGGATGGGAGTGATATGCTCACGCCTACGGGTCTGGGTTAAGAGGCGAGCAGCAGAATTCTGCACGAGCTACAGACGGGCGAGAGAGGTCTGGCTGATGCCTACATACAGTGCATTACATCAGCGGCATTACACGACATACAGTGCATTACAGTAATCAAGACGAGATGTTTATTTGAGATTGTGGTAGATGACAGGAGTTGACACCACTTTGAGATTTTTATTAATAAAAGTGCATTATAAATTGAATTCATTATTATTATTATTATTATTATTAGATGTTATAAAAGCGTGGATTAATTTTTCCAAGTCAGGTCTTGATAAGATTGGTTTCACTTTTGCAATTTGTCGAAGCTGATAAAAACTTTTCTGAACAACACTGCTGATCTGTTTATCAAATTTAAAATCAGACTCAAACTTCACCCCCAGATTGGTGACAGAGTTCTTGAGATAAAAAGACAGTGAGCCAAGATCTATGCTGGAAGAAGGACAACAACTTGGTCTAAACATCATGACTTCAGTCTTGTTCTCGTTTAGACTGAGGAAGTTTAGAGAAAACCATGCCTTAACATCATTAAGGCAGTGTGTGAGTTGCTAGAGTGTATTGTTTTGAGCCAGGGGAAGAAAGATCTGGCAATCATCATCATAAAAATGAAAAGCTATCCCATGTTTCCTAAAAATTGAGCCGAGGGGAAGTAAATAAAGAGCAAATAAAAGAGGGCAGAGGATAGAGCCCTGGGGTACGCCACGTGGAAGAGGAGCAGTGGAAGACATAAAATTGTCAATTTTTACACAAAAGCTCCTATTGGCCAAATAGGACCTAAACCAATTGAGGGCGACACCCCTGATGCCCACACAGTGCTCAAGACGAGAGATTAAAACCCTGTGGTCAACAGTGTCAAATGCAGTAGACAAATCTAAAAGCAATAAAACAACACACTTTCCAGAATCTGTTAAAAGAAAAATGTCATTTGAAACCCTCAGAAGTGCACTCTCTGTACTGTGGCGGGCTTTAAATTCAGACTGAAACGGCTCAGTGATACCATTGTCCTCTAAGAATGGTACCAGCTGGTTGTAAACAACCTTCTCTAAAGGTCCCAGTATTGCTGCGCGTTAATCCGAGCGCCGCGGCACGCCGTGTCAGCGCCGTGTGAGCGCCGCGGCAAAAGCCTTTGATCGCGGGCGTGAACGCGCCAAGCTCAAATTTTACTACGCCTACGCGCGTGCGTTGATAAACTGCCTCGCGTGTCAGCAAATGACCAATCAGCGACCTCAATTTGTCCTGTAGGTAAACGCTCCGCCCGGCTGCAGCTGCTGGAGCCTGCACTCCAGAGAGCTGCGCTTGCACAGAGTATAAATGAACTGCCGGTGCGCAGCACACGCGAGTCCAGCAGCGCTGGACACAACGGACAGCTATACTGGGGGCTTAACACTAGCACTACCACATGTGAGCCATTTGGATATTCTAACTATACTTTCCATGGGAGTTAGTCAAATGGCTCATTGAATTAGCATTTTTGCAGCCATTGGTATGTATATGAGGCCATTCTGTTGGTGTGGAGGAGGCCTTGGGGGCATAATTATATATCAGAGTCAGAGAGTCAGAGAGTCTTTATTGTCATTTGCACCGCATGTGGTACATGTGATGAAAACGAGATTATGTACACAGGGTTGTGTATATAAATATATATATATATATATATATATATATATATATATATATATATATATATATATATATATATATATATATATATATAGTATATATATATATAATTTATTTGTCTATGATGGACTGGAGACCTGTCCAGGTGTCCCCCGCCTCTCGCACAGTGATGGCTGGACATGGACACCAGTGACCCCCGTGACTCTTAAAGGAAGAAGTGGGTAAAGATGATGGATGGATGAATTATTTGTTCCTAGATTTTTCTTTTTCTTTTATTGTTTTAGAGAAGTCCAGGCAACTAAGCTAACCTAATACAGTACTGGTAATTTAAGTTACAGAATTTAATGCATTCCTGTATAATTTGTTCCTATTTTTGGTATAAATATCAAATGATGCAAAAAAATTTGATACAGTACAGAACCTAAAATTATTGTTTTAAATAAATGTTCTATTTGTTTACATTGTTGTTTAATATTCTCAGTTTAAAATTATTGTTTTAAATAAATGTTCCATTTGTTTACATTGTTGTTTATTCTTTTCAGCTTGTCAGTTACAAAACTGAAACTAAATTTATGACCATTTTAATAGAAAAATCGTTTCTGAATCAAAAATCGTTTCTGAATCGAAAAATCGATCTTGAATCGAATCGTGACACCAAAAATCGGAATCGAATCGATTCTCCAGACACAGAGAGATTCGCACCCCTAGTATGAAGGAGTGTCAAGGTCAAGGCCAATAAATTAAAACTATCCGCTTTTATCGAACTTTCTTTTTTATTCAAACTTTTTTGCTACTTTGATATCTTTGTTTAAAAAATATATCTGTATTTCTCTCTTATATGTGTCTATTGTTGATTGTCCAAGGAAAATCTACTGTTGCTGTTGTCATCATTCTTTGTTTGTAGACAGGTCTCTAAATGAGTCCTCGAGGCTCAATAGGATTAACCAGCCTAAATAAAGGTTGAATGAAGAAAAAAATCACGTGACCTCTTCTCGCTAATGACGCAGCACGGCGGCGTTGCGTAATGCTACGCAGGAAGTCCCCGGTTTTTTATCACTTAACTTCTCGTCGAGATCACAAACACCGCCATATTAACTTATAGCGAAATGAAGATGACGAGATTTAACCGAGTGAGCGCGTGCGCCCTTTCTCTCTCTCACCTACCTCCACTCGCGCTTGAGGAGGATGCTAGCTTGGTGAAGCAAAAAGCCGGTGGACACAGCAGCGTCGCCTTCTTCTCTTCCCGCTGCGAGCTCGCGCTTCTTGTCGCCTCTTCGTCGTCATCGTGACCGAGGAGGCAGTTGCTTCTCAAATGTATCCTCTCCTCCGTCAGTTCGTCGCCACGTTCTTCTTCTTCTTCTTGGTCGCAACAGTTTGGCTCTTCATGGCTGACGGCTGTGTGACACAGCACAGCCACGTCGTCGTCCTCCGCCGTTAACTCGACCATGGTGGTGGGATGTGGCGGCTGAGCTGCATGCCTCGGTGAAGACTGGATGTCTCTCCCTCCCTGTGAGAGACCGAAGGTGAATCACTCACCTTGGTGCCTCAGCAGCTCCCGTGTGGATGTTTCTTTCTTTAACCACGAGGGGGCAGCAGTGAACCCGCACCCAGCTCAGCTCTGTGGGGAATTTGAAACATTACCCGACACCCGTGTCAGTAGGTGTCGCGCAAGGAACAAAATAAAAACTATCCACACGTTTAAGCACAAAAAGCAGAATTATTAAAGCTTCATGGCCATTTACTGTTCATGAGCTATACTGATATTTCACTTACCTCCATGAGGCCTGCAGCAAAGGTCAGGATGCTTTTACTGGGGCGGCTGAACATTCAACATCCTACCTGCTGTAGGTAACTCCACTTAGCAAAAAGAAGTAGACAGTACTGTACTTGAAGTTTAATTTATTTAGTATACTTGAGTACAAGTATAAGTATATAAAGACTGTGGAATGAGTTGCCACTGAGTGTCAGGCAGGCTCCCTCACTCACAGTATTTAAGTCTCGCTTGAAAACCCACTTTTATTCTCTTGCCTTTAACGCGGTGTGATTTATTTTGATCCTCTCTGTAATATACATTGTTTGCCATTTTAGTTAGTTTCTGTTGCTATTTATATCTATATTTTTAATTTTATGTTTTTCCTGTTTGCTTTGCCTGTTTGTTGTACAGCACTTTGGTTGGCCTTGTGTCTGTTTAAGTACTCTATAAATAAAGTGGTATAAAGTATACTTCTCACTGTGCACTTGTAGTATACTATAAGTATGCTGGTGAAGATTCTCAGTCGTCCAGGACATGATAAAATCAAAAAAGGCGTTCAATACAGGATCAACTGGACTTTATTTGTTGCAGAAAACGTTTCGACTTCTGTCCAGAAGTCTTTTTCATTCATTCATTCCATTCATTCAGAATTGAAAAAGACTTCTGGACAGAAGTCGAAAAGTTTTCTGCAACAAATAAAGTCCAGTTGATCCTGTATTGAACGCCTTTTTTGATTTTATACTATAAGTATGTAGATTTAATACTTCATTGTACTAGATTGGGACAATTTAGTTTATAAAAAGTATACTTTCAGTATACTACTATGTACTTCTAGTTCATATTTTTTTTTAATTTATATAAGTATACTTAAAGTATAGTACACTTTTTATTAGACTTCCAATGCACCTATTGTGTACTTCTAGTTCATATTTTAGTTTATTGTAGTACAGGTAGTCCCCAACTTACGAGCGCTCTTACGAGATTCCGGACTTACGAGCTGGCGAACGAGCAGTAAATTTGTAAAGAACATACAAAAAATACAGCACTTTTATGTGTTTTTTAGATGAAAGTGTGTTAGCTAACCATTTGGAAACAAGTTTCTGAGCATGTTCATGAACTAATATGAACATTTGTGATGAAAAACGAGTGTTCGTAGTAGCGCTAGCATAAATTTTCCGACTTACGACAAAAAATCCGGACTTAAGAGAACACGTGTTTCGTGTTCCGACGTACGAGATTTTCATCTTACGAGATACTCGTAGTAACGGAACTCGCTCGTAAGTCGGGGACCACCTGTATACTTAATACACCACTAGTATACTTTTCTTTATACTCCAAATGCACTTGTTATACTGTATACAGTACTTCTAGTTCATACTTCAGTTTATTACAGTATACTTAAAGTATACCATTAGTATACTTTTTCATATACTCCCAATGCACTTGTTATATACTTCTAGTTCATAGTTTAGTTCATTGGAGTATCATTTGTTAACATTTTTGAATTTCTAAAACTAATACCATGTTGTCATTGTAATTGTTAAGTTACACTGGTAAGTTTGCTTAGTAATACTTGCACAATACTATTTATATGCTAAAAATTACTTTCTAAAGATAAGGGTTAGGGTTAGATAGGGTTAGGGTAAGATAAGTACTTAAAAAGTATACTTCAAGTCAGATAAGTACCTAAAAAGTATACTTGAAGTATACTTTAAAATTCTACTTTTTGCTAAGGGTCTGAACAGAGAACTATGGCTGGTACGAGCAAAATGAGACACAATGAGGTTTTTTTTTTTCGATATGAGTTTATTATATTTTCAATGTCTCCAAAAATTATACATAGTTTGTTGAAATTTGGTGAATTATCAACCTGGCTAACAACGAGTTGTTTGTTTAGGAGAATGCCGGTTTGAAAACTCAGTTTTATCAGTCTGGAGGGGATGTTGTATCCCCAGGTGTCACAATGATGCCAAACATATGGAGGGATTTCCCATTGTTATGGCAAATGTCAGAGAAAAAATATAAATTTCAAAGAAAATTAAAAGCATTGGATTTAAAAGGATTATTTATGAAGAAATTCCTACTAGAAAACTTTGATCCAAAGGTATATTAAGAATATTTTTTATGCTATTTTAGTTACCAGGGATTGCTAAATGGTGTCTTTATAGACTCATTTTTATGCAAATCTGAATTACAGCCAAAATAATGTGCCAGCACAGCTTGTAAATGCGGTTCAAAGGTAGTATGCATAGCAATATCACGAAGACCAGTTAAATAATAAATAGATAAAAAGAAACACAATTTGCACAATACACTTCTCTCATTGATGATTAATATGTGACTGATAAGCTCTCGTATAACCACGCTTTAAAATGGACATGATGTCCCTTTACCAGATGAACAAAGATTTTACGGTAGTGCCGTAAAATAATTTCAAGCATGAATATTTTTGTAATATGTAAATCAAAAACATTCAGAAATTTCATATTTGAAAAAAATATATACACATAAGCTGTTGAATAAATGTTAAATGTTACTTTAGTGTCACAGATAGCTCTACACAATGACTGTTGTTTTTAATATACAGTGTGTGCCACATATTTTTGTAAATGCAATACAGATGAAATTCTTCGTGTGTTTTGGTCAGAAGAACAAAACAAATGTCCAGATTTAGCCTTTTATTTCTACTGTTCATAAAACAGAATAGACAAGACGACAAAGAAATACATATATTCTATCTTTAATAAACCAACACACGTACATTTATAATGGACTGCACTGCTACACTATTTGACAAACTATCTTTTCCATTTCTTCTATTCTGAATTCTACAGGCTTTCAAAAATAACACAGTACTGTATGTACCCGTCTACAAAAGCATTATAAATTACACACACATTGTAAACAAGTAAATGTTTTATTTGGCAATTTATTGTTCGGGAAGGTGTTCATGTTATGTACTTGTCTTCTTTTTGTGTTAGTGTAGCATGTGCTGTGGTGGTTAGCTTTTAGTTGTGGAGTAAAAAGACAATTGTATTGTCAGTGAGGGAGAAAAGGGGTTAAGAGTAACACAGTGGGATGCTTCTAGTGCGTCATTCATTAGAAACCAACACCATGAGTGCAGGTTTCTCTCAGTTTCTCACAGTGCTTGGTTGAATTGTTTGTGTCCCAGTTCACTTTAGGCAAAAAGACAAGAAATGAAGGTTGACTGAAGAATGACTATTGTCCTCGAGGGGTGTAACAGAACACTTAAGTTACAGTTCGGCACATGCCTCAGTATGAAGGTGACAATTTAATTAAATTAAATTTTTACAAATAACTCTCCCAGAAGCAAAGACAAAAGAACAATTAAAACACCCATGTCAGTAGCGAGAACCTAAGGTAGCAGTTCATGTACAGCAATGTATGTTTTAACTGGTAAATTCACTTTAAAATAAAAAAAATTCAACCTTTACTCTTTTTTTTCTGAACAGTAAAGAATAACTCGCAGGCCATGTGTCAAACAGAAAGCTTGCGAAACTCCAGAAAGGTGTCTCTTAAGAAAACATTACAATAAAGTAAATTACGTAAAACCTAATACAGGTACTCCACGACTTAACGAGCGCATTGACATACGAGGTTCCGGACTTACGAGCTGACTAACGAACAGTAAAGTTGTACAGAACATACAGAAAATACAGCACTGGTATGTGTTTTTAGATGAAAGTGTGTTAGCTAACAGTTTGTAAACAAGTTTCTGAGCATGTTTATGAACTAGTATGTACGTTTGTGTTGAAAAACGAGTGTTCGTAGTAGCGCTAGCATAAATTTTCCGACTTACGACCGAAAATCTGGACTTAAGAGCGACACGTGTTTTGTGTTCCGACATACGAGATTTCGTGTTACGAGCACCTCGAACGAACGGAACTCGCTCGTAAGTCGGAGATCACCTGTACAAGGAGTTTATGCTTTGATCATTTGAACCAGATACCATGTAAACTAAAACGTAACACATAAATATATTTTTTAATATCAATGCTGTGAATCCCAGTGTTTCTGCCTGTTTTTCCTGCTTTTGACCTTCATCTGGAGACAGATTGGGCCTGGCCGCGCTAAGAGCATATCAATGTGTTGAATAAACATGTCGTGTGTTGATAAAACATATCGTGTGTTGATAAAACATGTAATGTGCTTTGTTTTGCTGCAGCTTTTGCACTCATTTCTCTTCTGGATGCCTGCAACTACATACTTACGTTGTAATCGGTGAAAATTGATGCAATGTTAATAAAACTCCTTGATTCCTTGATTCCTTGATTCCTTGATAAATGGGGAAGTACAAAATGAATTAAACGTGAAACACTCAAACATCTCAGATAAGTGCAAGTGTGAAAACAATACACTTGATATCTGGGATATTGGCTATACAAATGTCTTGCCACAGTACTTTAAAACTCCCTGCCATACCTGCACCTCTCATCCTACCACTGCAGCATTCAGCAGTCAACGATAATGGGGAGCTTTTTGTGGCAGTCCTTTAAATTCTGAGTGTTGTTCTAAACCAGCAGAGCTTTGTTTGGTGTAATGCTTAAATAGTGTCTTTCTTTGCTCCATTTTTGATGGAGCTGTCTGTAAAATACAGTTAAATGAAATACTGTAAATGAGAGCGGTGGGAACCTGCGATTTACGTATTTGTCGTCAGTTCGCTGTCCAAAATGTCTGTAAATAAATGTACCATTACAACCCCATTGATTTTAATTACCTTCAGTTGAAAGTCTAAATTAAATACTATGTCATAATGCTACATCAACAAACTAGCCATAATTTTGCTAACTACATAACGGAAGCAAATGCAAACAATATTTCCATATGTTTCGAGATTGTCGTTTTTTTTACAAGATCTCTGTCAAGACAAGTGATTCTGAAGGCCTCATGTCACAGTGTGAGTTTCAAATCAGCAGACATTTAGAAGCCTAAACGTTTTCAGCTTTAGTTGAACAAACATCAATATAGAGACACATCTACAGACAGAAGACAAATAGGTGATGGAATATATTTGACTAAAAAGTAGGAGGGATTATTCCAAATAATTTCAGTTAATGATAGCTTTATCATTACCTGCTGTCATAATGGGTGTCTAATAATTCATACTTGGATCAGTACATTTGTTGGGCTGAATGGTTTGAGAAGCACATTTTATACATTAAAGGGATTGCCGTATTAAGATTTTTTAAAGCGAGGTCTTGCGGAAAGGTTATGAGCAATTGTAGATGGTTCAAGAAGGTGGTCCCATCCAATACATACATGATAGTTTTAGTATTTTCCCTGTTTTAGTATTATGTCTGACATTTTTACAATATCATTCATTGATAAGGGATGACGTCATGGGAATTGTGGAGAATCCCCAAAGTCTTGCATGCAAAATGGCTACTTCCAATGCTTTTGTCCATGTAAACCTAAACAAAGACGATGGTCACGGGGCCAAAATGGACTTGGAATATATTTAAAGGTGCTATGTGTAACTTTCTGTAGAGTTCAGAACTTAGAAAAATTTTCAACAGGCAAAGCATTCTGATCCCTCCCCCTCAGAGCCATATATGGCTCTGAGGGGGAGGCTCTGCTGAGATTCAAATTCAAGCTCTGTTTTTATTGGCTGATTCAAATTCAAGCTCTGTTTTTAATTGGCTGGTTACAAACTCTGTTTTTATTGGCTGTCATTGTCCTGGTCACTCTGTTTTTAGTGTTTTTATAAATGCTGATAGAGAAGCAAGGGGACTATAGTTTTTTTCAGAGATTACTTTGTCTAACATCAGTTTGTCAGTAGATAGTGACAGAGTGAAGAAATATGTTAAAAATATATTGTTTGAAAAGTTACAGACTACATTACAATCTTACATACCCCAGCTTTAAGGATACAGAAATACACAGCTCAAGAACCTGCTACAATGTAGTGGACTAGTGTCCAGCAACCGAGTTGAATTTATGAAAAGGTACGTGCGGCATTCCCAGAGTTTCTGTGCTGATTTGTGCTCTTTTGCTTCAGTGAAAAAGAGCATGGCTGACAAGATTTCGTGCGTGATGCATGTCATTGATTCACCATGTATTGCACAGGTGTTTGGTGGAAGGATGAAGAATGATTTTGCTAGCCTCTTCTTTGATACTTTGTTAGTCTATAAAACACAGAATCATATCTATAATTAAGTGCCACAAACCAAAATATTCTAGAAATCAAACCTTCATCGTCTACTCTAAGAGCAAAGCTCCATCATGTTTCAAACTACAGACATTGTTAGAAAATGACATTTATAGCTGGTCCATAACTAAAGTGCCACTTTAAAACAATTTCAATCTATACATTTTATCTTATTTTATGTAAACACTAAAGTATAAACTTTTACATCGCTCTCAGTTTCATACTACCCAAACATTACCGGTATTCTTCTGGCCAGAATTGCTATAGTTAGCTAGTGTTGCAGTTTACTCTTGCAAATAACACTGGCATTTTATGTAAATGTTTAATGTGAAAGTGACAACAATAAAAAGTTTTAAATAAAACAGTTTGAAAGAATAGCCTGAAATGTTGAGGTTGGAGTTGTTTTAATTATGGTAGCATCCATCTACTTTAATCTTGGCAAGCTATTATTTTGTCTGTAAATTCAGATTTAAACTCCATCTCTCCAATCTAAGGCCATTCAAAGAGCTATCTACAACAGGTAAGATGTTCATTTTTCATAACCTTTCCATACAACCTCACTTTAAAAGATCAAAACTATCACCTTAAATTAGATGCCATCAAATTCCCAACTTCCTAAAAAAAATCTAATACAGGATGATCATAGTTTCCCAACGAAGTTCCAGAGTTTAAAAAAAATCATTGCCAAGCAGCATGGAAGCTGTTCTGGCAGCATGTTGTCATGAAACTCATTCCTAAGACTAATTATTTTTGATTTTCCTTTCATTTCTCTACATGTCTGTGTATTACAAAAACGTTTACCGGAGTTAAATTCCCTGAAGTTACTTGTTAAAAATAAATAAAATTGAGAAAATATTTTATCTCTACTTTTCTACAAATTTTTTTTTTTTTTTCATTCTTTTCCCAAGTATTTAATAATGGCCAGCGATTCCCGGATAGATAATGCCAACATAAAAGGTCTTATCAAATAGTTAGAACAGGCTGTTAATTATAAGGGACAATGAAAAACGGCAGACGTGTCTGACTTATCAAATTAAATCTTTGAGACATCTGCCCCATACTATGAGTTTATTCACTCAAATCAATCATAATGTGCTCATATATCTGCGTTTTTCCCTTGAAGCTGGATGCGAACAGAAACGCTCGGTTGTCAACGGAGACCACAGAAAACCCCCGAGGCGCCTGAATGCTGAGCTCCTGAGTTGGGACAAACTGGCCTCTCTTCGTATCCCATTGGTAGACCTGCGTCAGTGAATAATCGCTGCCCAAGATGGCGTACTGCCATTTACCGACAGAGACGGGCTGGAACACCATGGAGCCGCGGGAGGGAAATGTCTGGACCTCTTTGAACATGGCACCGTCCCAGCGCATCACCCGGGAGTCCCCGATGAATCTTGTCAAGCATATGAAGAGATCACCTTTAAAAAGGACAAAGATTCAAGGGACTGTTTGGCGCAATGATTAAAAGGGTGGATCTGAAGTAGAAAAGCTCCCAAAAAACAGTTTACGTAATTCCCTAAATAATTCATTGCTTCAGTAATGACCACTGAGAGTTTAGCTGAAACTCAACACACACTTTTGTCTTGATGAATTTAAACATAAACTAGCTGGGCTGTGTTTCTCTTACCAAAGCTACACGTCTTACCTTTGGCCCGAAAGTGTTTGACAGAGAAAACATCCTCCATATCCGGTATGTCTGTCCTGCGGTCAAACTTTTTCTGGCTACGGTTCCACTGGTACACGACTGGCCTCTGAGAGCTGCTGGACAAAATCAGGTGGGGCTTGTTGGAGATCTCCAGGTATTCGACATCGGTGTCTCTGTACCACGGGTGAAGGGACTGGTAAAAATAGAAGCCACTGCCGTTCCATTTGTACACAGTTGTGGAGCCAGCCTACAGAAGGGGCATGAATATGAAATGTTAAGTTTATGCTTTCATAGTGAGTTGTAAAGTGTGAAGAGCGTGTATGTTCCCAAACATATGTAAGAGCATATGCAAACATTTGGCAATAATAAGCTAATCAGCAGGAGTAGACACAAGCAGACATGTTGCAGACAACAATACCAGAGAACTGGCAGACGTGGCATTATTTAAACAGGGGTCACAGTAAGATTTCTTTAGTATTGCCAAAACGTGTAGAAGTGTCTTCTCTAAAGTAGAAATACTTGCAAACAGAGAGAGAGAGAGAGATTCTGACCTTAGAGCTATCAGCGATGACAAAGAAAGACTCTCCATCAATCACAAACGTCTCTATATCATTGGGTTTGCGGATCCTCAGAATGTCAATATCCTGGATCTTGATGAACTTGTTGGCGGAGTAGTCACGTTTGTAAATGTGCGAGCCTCCAAACAACTGGGCCACCATGATGAAGAGGTGGTTATCAATCACCATTGGCTTGCAGACAACAGTGGAGGTGCCTCAAAATATTAAAAAGAAAGAAAACATACAAACTACTTTATTGCCATTGGTTGGAAAACATTCAGAAATACTTTGTACTGACAATATGTTTGCACCGCCTTAAAAGCATCAACTCATCATTGGAAAATAAAACTCTACAGTTGATAATCTGTAAGCTAATAGTAGATTAATTCAATACACTTTACCGTCAGAGCTGTAGTGCAAATTTACATGCAAAAATCACATGGAATAAAAGTACTGCTTTTGCAGTAAAGATGCTTTTTGACAATGTTAGATTAAGAAAATGAATTGTTTTGTTTTAGATTCAATACTTTTGTGTTAACAAAATTTATTAAATTAAAGCTAAAAGCATACAATAATAGACATGATTGGCTCATTTTGTCCAATACATAGTTCCCATGTGACGTCACATCTGTGGAATTTCCGAGTGGACCCTCCCACAGGGAGGCAGAGAAGAGCGCAGTCTAATGGATGTCCATTTTTCACGTTTTTTTTTTTTTGTTAATTTCTAATTAATTGCAATGGTTACTTTGTGTTGGGTCAGTGGGTGTTCCAGTCGGGTAGACGTTTGGGCAACGCGCAGGTTTCACTTAATCAAAAAAAAAGTAAACGTGAAGGATTTATCTCATCGGAGAAGCTCACAGCAGCCCCATCTCTGCTCAGATCTGCTCTGAAGACGTTGTGCTTTTGGCCGGTAAACAAAATATTCTACATAAATCATTTTGTGAAACAATGTCAGAACAATGTTAGAGTACAACTGTCTGTGTGTTAGAGCTGGTTTTTTTCTCTTCATTATTATAGCTTAGCATCTCGCTAATGCGACAACGGCCTCCTCACGGTCTCGCCGGTCCTCCGGGACCGGCGGGGAGACCGTCCCAGTGGGGGAAGGAGGACGGGAGCCAAGTCGTGCGGGCGACGCGTCGGTCCCATGGGACGTGCCCCCACGGCCGCGACGGATCCACGCCGTCTGACCTGAGCTCCCGCGAGCCTCCGTGCGACGGACCCTCCGCTAACACGACATGCTAACTTCCAACACGGTAACACTCAAAGTGCTGGTCCTGTAGTAATTAAATAATTAATGATATCAGAGTAACTACTTTGTGACAAGTTGTCCGCTTCGTCTGCCATGATTTCTTTCTCCAACTCATTTAACTCTGACCACTGCCAGCCTTGGTGAAGCTAGTACTGTAATGTATTTAGTTGTGGTAGCTCGAGTGTGTTTGTCCGCCATTTCTGCCTTTACGAGTGGCGAAAAACCCGGTATTGCACAATACTCCCCACTGTGTGGGAACTATGTATAGCACCAACAATGAAGACTAAACAAAGAAATGTGATGGACTGTAATATGATAGAAAATAGGGGGAAACACTAAAATTATTTGTAATTAAGAAGTTCTCCATTGTCAGCACTAAATATTTAAAAATTGTGACAAGATGTGTTTACTTGGACAGATCCACTGCAAAAAACCCTTTACTGTGGCTTTAAAATAAATAAATAAAAATCAGCCTAGTTCAATATATTGCAATTTGAGCTGTTCTGTAAATCAGCTTCATTTCTGCATATTTTTGATTTTGATGTGCCAAGCTTTTATCTGTTATAGCTATAGATATACTCAGGAGCAAGAACCACATGAGGAATCCCACCGCTGACACCAAATTGTTGTGGCAAAGACATAAAGGAGACAGGAAGACCCAGTGTTTAGATTATTCATTTTTGTTACAAAGAAATATCTAGCTGAAAACCCCTGCGATGGGACGGTTCCAAGTGACAGGCAGAATCTAACCTACCGGTAAGATTGCCACTGAGCAACACATAAGGCCATTAGTGTCTTAACTGGAGGGCTGTAATGGGCACCATATTCTAAAATTGAACTATTAGCAGCTACAAACTATACCTGACAATTCTGTCTTCTAATGAACACATCTCACATGTCCTTTAAGTAAGTCATATTTTTCCACAACAATATGACTAAATGTGGATTTTTGTTGCTCTTTCATAATTTTTTGCTAGGAACAAATCATCCATTAAATGGACGTCGGTCCCAGCAGTTCTTCCTTCGATTTAACCCTCGAATGGTGCTCCTATTGAGCTTGTCGATTCCTACAAATATTTGGGTATGTTGGTCAATTCGGATCTCTCACTCCATGTGGAAAACTTGGTAAGGAAACTGCAAGTTACACTGGGTTTCTTTTTCAGAAATAGATCCTGTCTAACTCTGAATGCTTGGAAACATCTTGTAACTGCGACTTTCCTTCCCTCCATCGACTACGGTGACATTATTTACATGAACACTACAAGCACCTTGCAGATGTTGGACGCTCTCTATCATGGTGCGCTAAGATTCATATCTGGCTATAACTACTGTACCCACCATTGCACCTTGTATTCACTGATTAACTGGTCATCATTAACTTCACACATACTCTCCCACTGGTATATTTTCATCTTTAAATCACTTCTTGGTCTGTTGCCTTCGTACATCTCCTCCTACATGTCACTGTGTGAGTGCAGCTGCAGCGTGCGCTCTCAGGACATTATTACCTGCAGTGTCCCCTCAGTGAGGACTGAACTAGGCAAAAGGGCCTTCTCCTACTCCACTCCTGTTTCCTGAAATATCTTGCAGAAAGAGCTGAAGCTCTCAACCTTGACCTCTCTGTGGCTTTAAACATCTGTTAAGTTCCTGGCAAAAAAACCCAATGCAGACATGTTCCTATTTTTAGCATTATCGCCTTACAACCTAGCTGTTTTTAGTTGCTGTTTGTTCCATTTTTTTTAATGCCATTTTCTTTCACTGTTCTTCTCAATTTGTATGCTTCCTTTTAGGATTGTCTACTGTTCTCATCCCTTTTTGTTAGAATCGGGTCTCTCTTGTAAATGAGTCCCCGAGGCTCAGTGGGATTAACCTGTATAAATAAAGGTTGAATGAACATACATTTTTCCAAAGAAAAAACGTTTTCATTTTCCCAGTATTTGTTCCGTTCTTTGTTTTATGAACCATTGTTTACCTGTAGCACTTACAGCATATCGCTAAAATTGATCAGTAAAGTGTGACTTGACCTCTCAAGTTCAATCACCTTAAACTGGATTGATTTTCTCCCTCTGCTGATGTTTTGGGACTCATTGCACTAACTGAACATTTTGTCTCTCAGTGACACCCACAATAATGATGGTATTAGAGCTGGCCTTTCCACTTTATGCTCTATTTGTTTTTAAACTCACTTTCAATGGTGTCATAAGTTCTGAAAGTCATCTCAACGTGATCCCATTCCAGGAAGCTGCAGGTTCCAGCAAAGGGCTGAGCGAACACAACGTACTCCTCATTTCCAAAGGTGAAGGCCTCCACTGAAATGGACTCAAACTTCAGCAGCTGAAAGGACGCAAACTCTGAAAAGTACGACGCAGCAGACTTTAGTCTCAAAGTATTGAATTCATAATCAGATCTTTAGAGCAGGACAAACAGTTTTGAACATTTTTGATCGACTAGCAGCACTGAAACTGTTGATAAGGACAGGACGGGGGACAAGATCAGACACTTTAAAAGAATGTTACCCGTCGTGATGCAGTCAAAAGAGTGTGGGTGCAGGTCGTTGATCTTCTTCCCTTGGTGAATGGGTGGGCCGCTGCAGAAGATTTCATCCAGGGTGGCATTAGTGTGATGCATCCACTCCACCAACCACTTCAGTTTGCAATCACAAATCAGATTGTTGCCTCTCAGATCTCTGCATGCACAAACAGAAAACAGATACTGTACATGTTAAGGCATATTCAGATTCAGATTCAGTTTATTATCGCCATTGTCAATGAACAGGATTCACAGACTAGGAATTTGCTTCGGCATAACGGTGCATAAAATATAAAAACATAAGACACAAAAAACATAAACCATAAAACATCAATACAATCAATACAATATTCAGTGAACAAAAACTACTAAGAAACATCGCAATTAGAGTGGTGCAATGAAAATACAGTGATACAGTGATTCCCAATCAAAATACATATTACCTATGACATATTATGGACACTATCATTAAAACAGTGATATGGTGTTTTTTAGTCCTTGTTCAAGGGCTCGCTGTTGCTGTGAACCTTGCCTCACACTCTTTGGTTTTGAGCCAACAAGTGTCCCATCTCCCGAGTGCTCTCTGCTCATCACACACTCGGTCTGAGCAGCTATCGACCTTGGATGAGAGTCTGAATCCACAGACGCTCACACTACTCTAGTTGGTTGTGACAGGGAGACCAAAGACACAATCCATTTTCTTCCCTCTGTACTTGTTTACCAACTCAGGCACTCTGCCACCCTAACCCAAACTCAATTTTTCTTTCCCCTTTAAAAAAAAACTTAACGCATAAAAAGTTGTTGTTTTGCCTTTTATTTTCCCCCTTTCCCTCAAATGTTCCCAAAAGAAGTAAAACACATAGAACACTGAGGAACTTACACTTTGGTCAAAGCATCCATGCCCTTGAAAACATCTTTAGGTAGTGTTTCCAAGTTGTTGTAAGCCAGACTCCTTAAAAAAAGAAAAAAAAATGAGGAAAAGTGCACAGAGCTTATTAAATTAGAAGCAGATTTACATCTGTACATAAACAGATGAATCCAATTTTCTACAATCATTACATCATATGAGAGAATGTGTATGGTTTGATCATTTTCTTGATTAATATCATAGTTCAACATGTTTGAGTTGCAGTGACTTGGAAAGAGACCAATTCCATTTAAAAATCAACATTATGATTGTTTTTAGACTAGTTCCAGAAACCTTTAATGTTGATTAAAAAGTAAAGCATTCATAGCACTGTGCTCAATGAAAAAAAAATTTTCATTTTCTTTCAAGCACGGTGGTGGAGGGTTGATAGTTCTGGCTTGTTTTGGAACAAATCACCAGCTCAGTCAAAGTCCAGACCTCAAAGTGACTCTGTAAAAGAGGTGAGCATGAACAAATGTCTTTGAACCTCAAAGAACTGAAGCGATGTTGTAAAAAGGTAGAACCAAAATCACAATGTGGAGTGAGATTGATCCGGTATTACAGAATGTTTTTAGTTCAAGTCATTGAACGGTTGTTTCCCGTATATAATAAAGTAGTGCGCTTTTAATCACTGTTTTAATGTTTGGACTTGACCAGAGCTTATATCATTATTCATAGGGATGCACAATATTATCGGCATGGTATTGGACGATATTAGCAATAAAGTTGAATATTGGACATCGGCCATTCCATCAAAATAACTCACTGACATAAAAGGCAATGTTTATATATACAGTATATATATTTTTGTGTGTTANACAGTACAGGTAGTCCCCGATTTACGAGCGAGATCCGTTACAACGAGGCGCTCGTAAACCGGAAATCTCGTAATTTGGAACGGCCGCCATGTCTCTCGTAAATCCGGAATTTCGCTCGTAAATTGGAACGGTTTCGCTAGCGCGACTACAAACACTCTATTTTCATCCAAAAACTGCTTATGAGTGCATAAAAATGATCGGAAACGTGTGTCCATATGCTTAGCTAACTAACTGTGGTGAAAAAACACATGAAAACTCAGTATTTTTTGCGTTTTTTCCAAAAATTCGCCAGCTCGTAAGTCTGGAACCTCGTAGATCAGAGCGCTCGTAATTCGGGGACTACCTGTATGTATGTATGTATGTACTGTATAAGTTATTTGCATGACAACCCAGTGACATGCATGCAATAATAGCAAAACGTTATGACATCACATGCACCGTTTTTGTGAAAATTTACAAATTTGCCCTGTTCGAGTGTTGTCATTGTGTTAAAAAGAGTAAATGTCATGAATAAATTCAGGGGAGTGGTGGCGTAAAGGTTAAGAAGGTGAGCTTGTGATCGGAAGGTCACCGGTTCAAGCCCCGGTACCGACAACATCAAAGATGTGGGTGGGATAAGTGAAGCGGTCACACTTGTATCCACCCTCATCTGCCCCACTCTGGGCCCTTGAGCAAGGCCCTTAACCCCCACCATCTGCTCCCCCGGGAACCCTAGATATCAGCTCTCTGCTCCACACAGAGGGCTGTGGTTGCTCGGTGGTCTGTGGTTGTGTCAGGAAGGGCATCCGGCGTAAAAACAACTGCCAAATCTTCGTGCGACCAGTTCGCTGTGGCGACCCCTAACGCAGGGAATAAAAAAAGCCGAAAGAAGAAAAAAAAAAGTCTTGAATAAATTTGACATTAAACATAATCCAAGTTGAAGTGTTACATCATCAGCCCCCTTTTGGACATCTGCATTTGGTAGCAGGTCAAATTGACAAAAAACATGAAGAATAATGTAGTATTTTAATTCTACAGCACAGAAAGCTACGCAGTTTTTGTAAGTAGGAAAAAAATGTTGGTACTGTATTGGTATCGGCCAAATAAGTTTCAACATATCAGATATCGGCCAAAAATCCAATATTGTGCATCTCTAAATATTTCCACTGCTGCGTCTGATTTGACTTGATTTTGGACCACTTAAAAATGTAATGATACTTAAAAAAATTTAATGCAGTTAATTACAAAACTCTCTTGCAAGCAAATTATCATCATTATCTTTCAACGGGTAATAAAATGATCCAGTTAATGTGTTCTTCCTGCATGGGCTAAAATGTCCACGTCTTTTTCAAAATTACATGAAAACAAAAAAATGAAAATTTAAAATACTGTACAGTTTTTGTGTTTAAAGTTTTGCTTTTCTTTTTTTCTGCGATCGGTAATAACAAACTTCTTATATTTATACATAGTAACTATGGTATGATTTGTCTGCACTATGTTACATAAAGTCAGGAAGGACCTGGTAGAAAGTCCAGTACACGTCAGTTTAAAGTTACAGCACAGCTATATATAGATTTGACCTGCAGGTCACTCATGTCTTAGCTACCTTTAGTTTGAGCAGCTTATGCAGTTCATCAATTTTTATATTTAAAACAAATATATGTAATGGGTTGTATGACAAAGTAAATATTTTCTCTATCAAACTAGACACACAAATGATACCTGATATTGCTGACATTCTCAGACAGTCACCTTGCGTTCTGACCGCTGGCAGCAGCAGTTCTTCCTTCCTTTGCATTACAGGCAGTGACAAAGTGATACAGCGGCAGAAAATAGAGACAGATGCTTTACAATACCTCGTATTCTAAAACCTTTTCTCATGGAGATGCTGCTTTTTAGAAATTACATCAACAGAAAATCTGGTGGCTATGAAGACTTCTGAACATAAATAACAACAACAACAAAAAATCAATCAAAGATCTAAAATTAAATAAATGTAACACCAAGCCACGGGTTTAGATATGTGGATGACATTGGGTCAAAATCCACGTGAAAGAAGTAGAAGCGTTCAGCAGACACTTACACTCGGACAACACCAAATTTACCAGAGAGGACGCCAACGACAACAAGCTGCCATTTCTGGACTGTTTGGTGAACGTGGAAAGAGATGGAAGCCTCAACACTGACGTTTAAAGGAACTCTACTCACTCACCACCCACTGGAAAACAAACTTTCTGTCATTAGAACTTTACACCACCGGGCCAAGCACAGCGGATTCGGATGTTGTCAGTCCACACAATGGGCGCTATCAACTGTTATCATCCCCATATGTAGCGGTGAAACTGTCACAATCTTCTTCCTAGCATGTTTAAAAGAAAGTCATCAGCGTTATAATCGCTATGAGTAGGCAGCGTGTTTTTGTAAACCCGGAAGTGTTGTGTTTTTGTTTTTTTCAGCTTATGTAACCGTTTTCCTAAACCTAACCTTAAACCTGACCCAGAGGACCAACCCTAAACCTAACCGACTTACCCTTGTGCCTGAACCTAACCAAGACCCTAAACCTAACCCAAGACCCTTTACTCTAACCTAGCCTGGTTGTAACCAGACCCTGTCCTTCACTTCGCTTCGTACTAGGGTCTGGACTTTTCCCATTGAAAAACGTTTCTTGCTGGAGGCGTGGCCTCTGCTTAGGAACAAAACCATTGGATATTTTGAACAGGGAAAGCATTCTGCTCCCTCCCCTCAGAGCCACCCCCCGTGCTCTGGTGAACTTGACTGACAACTGCTCCGCCCCCTGCTCCAGGAGTCCTGCAGCTTTTCTCTCGCTGCGCAAATTCTGTGTTTATATGTTATAAAACGTTTTAATACAATAAAATCAAACCATGGATCGCTGGTCCAGCTCACCAAAAGACCAGAAAATCTGCAGGGACTCGGTCAGCAATAAAACCCGAGTTTAATTCTCGTGACAACCTGAGGCATTTCCGTGTTCATTTTACTCAGCAGGAGGGTGGAGGAGAAGGAGGACGAGGGAGCGATTACTTAACTTTTGGGAGAAAAAAACAAAAGAAAACTCCAGATAAGGGATTAAGCAGGGGAAATTAATAAATTTGTGTCACATATAAAACAGTTCTGCATCGCTTTGAATGATGCCGTGCTCTGGTGAACTTGACAGCTGCTCCGCCTCTTGCAGCGTTTCTCTCGCTGCGCAAATTCTGTGTTTATATGTTATAAAACGTTTTAATACAATAAAATCAAACCATGGATCGCTGGTCCAGCTCACCAAAACACCAGAAAATCTGATGGGACTCGGTCAGCAACTAAAACCCGAGTTTAATTCTCGTGACAACCTGAGGCATTTCCGTGTTCATTTTACTCAGCAGGAGGGTGGAGGAGAAGGAGGACGAGGGAGCGATTACTTAACTTTTGGGGAAAAAAAACAAAAGAAAACTCCAGATAAGGGATTAAGAAGGGGAAATTAATAAATTTGTGTCACATATAAAACAATCCTGCATCGCTTTGAATGAGAACATGCCGCTGCTCGCTGACTGAGCGCTGGCAGAGCCCTTTTATAGGGCTCTGCGCGCTGGGACTGGTGGGGGCGTGGGTTAGGGTCCAAAACTCCACCCCTTCTGTTCTCTGATTGGTCCGAACAAAAATCTACCGGAGAAATCCTTGTGGGTGGGTGAAATCCCAGACTGTGAAGTGAAGGGAAATGAGAATTGAGCGGAGCTGTGCAGGAAGGCGAGGGCCAGGCTACTCTAAACCTAACCACGTAGCTAAAGACGGAGCCTGCTGTCATGGATTGTAACGGTGATAACATACCTTTAAACCTCCTAGCAGGTACAGGAAGGGCAATCTGACCGCTACGTATGGGGATGATAATGGGCAATCTGACCGCTACGTATGGTTGATAACATCCGAACGCGTGCCAAGCATGTCCTCACAAAGACAAAAGGGAAGGAAAAAGAACATAAACTTTTCAACCAAAGTTTCTTTTCAATCAAGAGCTGCTGATTAACAAAGCTAAACTAATACATCAACTATCCCCAAATCACAAATGAGTTGAAAAGAAGGCTCCGTGGATGCATCCCTGTCTACCTGCCCACTGTGCTCGAGTGCCTGACCACTGAGATCCTGGAATTGCCAGGAAACATGACTAATGACAGAAAGGACCGGGATCATCCCCTGGCACCTGCAGTCGGCTGTCTGCAGCGACGAGGAGGTCGGCAGGCTGCTGGGGAGGAGTGGCCATCACTCAGAGAGGGGTTCTTCCCGGGATTCGGGTGGTCCTTCAACCCCGGAGGAACCAAGAGTCCTGCTGAGTCTGGGTGGACGAATCGGACGGCACTGTGGGACGGACCTTTACAAGAGATCCTTCCTGCCTGCAGCCATCAGCATCTATAACATCTCTTAATGAAACAAGGATGAGTTGCAACATTTAATTTCCCTTTGGGATTAATTAACTATTTTTGAATTTTAATTGAATTGAATCAAATGGAATCACATCAAGGAAGCTCTCCAAACCCGTGGATATCCCAGCTGGATATCCCAAATGGACCTTTGTCAAATCAGCAAACAGATCCAAAAAATGATGCTGCTGAACAGAACAGGGAGAAGAGCAAACATAAAAAAAACATTGCCATCCCATCAACAGTGTCGATGTCGATAATAGAGTCTTTGGGGGAGAGGGTGGGCCCCAGAAACCATCTTATCACCATCAAACTGGTTGGTCCACTAAGTGCGCTGCTTGTGGGACTGAGTTTGTTGTGGCTCCTCGGACTGATGAAGTCCTTTGGATGAAAGACAAAATGTTTCAACACAAAGAAACAAACTGAGCATGAACTTTGGTGATTGTCGTTCCATATGTTGCTGGAATATCTGAAAAACGCTGAAAGAGTTTCTCCAAACACAACAACCCGGTGCATTTTAAAGCCAACAGAGAGAGGCTGGTCCATCCCAAGGGCAGAACCTCCAAATCCAAACTAAGCGGTGTTGTGTCTGCAGTTCAGTGCAGTGAGGAATGTTCAGACCTCTATACAGTATTGGACAAACGTAACCTCTCCACAGATGCATGGCTCAACACCAGAGAGCAGCTCTTCAGGAAAAGACTCAGCAGTCCACCTGCACCTTGAGGATAAGGGTCACTCATTTGAGGACCAAAATATGACTATTTTGGAAATGTCTTCAGCTTTTGAATAGAAGTCCAGTTGTTTTATTTTATTTTATTTTATTATTTATTTATTTTTTATTAAATGAAAAATAAAACAGCAAATAACAAATCCAAATTTGCCAATACGGTTATTGGAAACACAAAACACTTACAGATGTATGAGCGCCTTCAGGCCCCGGAAAGCATGCAGAGATAATGATGCGATTCTGTTGTTTTCAATGAATCTGTGAATGACACATTATATTATAATGAATCAAAGTAATCAACACTTTGCAGAAGGTTTGTACAATTGTAGACATTTCCATTCTGTCATGTCAAATATTCAGCATTTTGTCTCTTTAGAAGCTGAAAGTTGTTCACTGCAACGTTGGAACTTCATGAATAAAACTGATTCTGAGAAAGAAAATAGCGTAAATGCAAAATACGGTAATAAAAACTGTTCTGCACATGAGTGAAAATGTGCGGATGAAACCAAAATTATGCAAGCTGTATTTAAATATATGCTCAATGACAGAAAATCAAAAAAACTCACTAAGATTTGTCAATTTTGGTTCAACAGGCAAAACTGACATCAGGTCATAGAGATTTAAAGTTTTAGACTTGTGTTGATTTTAGAAAACTAATAATAATTTTAAAAAAAGGTAAACGGCAAAGTTAAAAGACAACTGTTTTCAAATCTTTGATCTAATTTATTACGGAATGGAAGTCAATTATATTTAACACTTATGAGGAAAATATAAAAATACTTACAAGTATTCAAGGTGTGCTAACCCCTGAAAGGCGTCTTCATCGATTAGGTCAAACGAGTTAGCCGTGAACAACCTGAAAGAAAACGACGGCGACAAAAACATGGCACACCTCAACAGAGTACAGGCTGGCAAAACGCAGTGACTTCTTTTTTCACACAGCAGTTTAAGTAAAACTTTAAAACAAGCAACACTTTTATGATAAAACAGTTTGATAATTATCATTACAAAATGTCAAAAAGAACAAAATCCATGCATTTGTTTACAAATGCTCTTTTTCCTCCCAACAAACTATTCACAGCGACACATCCAGACTAAACTGTAAATTTCCTTTCCTCAGTTAAAAATAAATAAATAAATAATAATTTTAAAAAATCTAAAATGTTCATGGTATTTTTCCTCTGATGCATTTTTTTCTCATATTTTAAAGAATTAACCTTTGGGACAATTTGAAGTCATCTAAGATTTTGAAGCAACTGATCCAAAGAAACATGTTTTTCTGAGACCAAATGAAGCCTGTCCATTTTTAGCATCCATCCATCCATCCATCCATCCATCCATCCATCCATCCATCCATCCATCCAGCCAGCCAGCCAGCCAGCCAGCCAGCCATCCAGCCAGCCATCCATCCATCCATCCATCCATCCATCCATCCATCCATCCATCCATCCATCCATCCATCCATCCATCCATCCATCCGAGTCCCAATGTGTTCCCAGGCCAGAGAGAGTCCCTCGCTTCACTGTTCTTTCGTGGACTCACTCTAGCGCAGTTTTTCAAAATAAGATTGGACACGACACACAGTCGGCTGACTGATGGATGTGCCGCACGATCGGGAAGGAATTTTTATTTAAAATAAATTATTTCAAATTATTTAGCCCACAGCTGCAAAGTAGGAATATACAAGTAGTAGTAGTATATATATATATATATATA
>JBBPBX010001777.1:10640-23626 GCA_038048925.1 Garcialebias charrua | reverse complement strand
ATTCGTACTTTGTGGTGTTTCACCTATCGCAGGGCTTCAGGGTACGGATCCCCCGCGATAAGGGACTACTGTATAATAATTTTCCTGCAGGTTTTGTGTCTGGCCTGGGGTTTCCTCTCTGTGTGATGTGCCCAGAAACCCTCCAGAGGGAGTCATCCATGCAGGAAACATCCTAACTAGATGCCTGAACCACCTCAACTGGCACATTTCGGTGTGGAGGACCTGCAGCTCTACTCTGAGCACTGCAGATTAGAACGACACAGCGACTCAGCTTATCCCCCAGCCACCCCGAGAAGGAAGCTCATATCCAGAATATTATTCTTTTGGTCACGATCCACACCTCATGACCATTCGTAAAGGCTGGAACAAATACAAGTGGTCCCCGACTTACGAGCGAGTTCCGTTCGTACGAGGTGCTCGTAACACGAAATCTCGTATGTCGGAACCCGAAACACGTGTCGCTCGTAAGTCCGGATTTTCGGTCGTAAGTCGGAAAAAGTATGCTAGCGCTACTACGAACACCCGTTTTTCAACACAAACGTACATACTAGTTCATAAACATGCTCAGAAACTTGTTTACAAACGGTTAGCTAACACACTTTCATCTAAAAACACATACCAGGGCTGTATTTTCTGTATATTCTGTACAACTTTACTGTTCGCTAGTCAGCTCGTAAGTCCGGAACCTCGTATGTCGATGCGCTCGTAAGTCGGGGACCACCTGTACAGACCCGTAAATTGAGAGCTTTGCCTTTTTGCTTTGCTCTTTCCTTACCACAAAGGACAGAAACAACACCGTAATTACAGTGGACAATTCCCTATTCCATCAATCCATCACCCCCTGCATCATATTTATCCCTATTTCTCCAAACTGAGATCATTCATAGATCTATCTCCAATAAGGAAGATTAAAAACTTTATTTGTTTTTCTCTCACTATTCCTGTCAGTCCTTGCTGTTGTGTGGTCTATTGCATAATGATGGCACCAATACAAAGTATCGATCGATCAATAGATTAGATAGATAGAAACTTACAGGAGTTGTAGGTTAGGTGTGTGAACAAAGCTTCCTCCTGTGATTTCATTAAATCCAGACTTGACAAAAGAGCTGATGAGTAAAAGTGAGACATTAGGCTCCATCATTTACTTTAAGAGTTGCTGCATAAAGAAACAACTTGGGATGGCACACACTCACAGTGACACGACGTCCGATGGGAAGGCGTGAGGCACCAATCGGACATTCTCACACAGGGCATTGTCTTTCGTGCAGGTGCATCCAGAGGGACATCTGGACTGTCTCAGTCTCCGTCCCTCGGCCAGCAGCAGGGTGAGAGCAGTGAACCAAACCAGGAGACTCCATCCTCTGCCTGGGTATCCCATCCTCTCTGTCTGTCCTGGAGCAGTGCTGCACTTTGAAAGAAGAAGAAAAAAACTTCCAGACAAAAATAATCTGCAGCAGAGGAGGATGTTGCCGGCTTGTTCTGATGCAGGCTTCTCTTTCTATCTCTTGCGTCTCAGCAGGAACCAGTCCAGAGGATTTGCTGTGCAAGGATTACAAATGTGGGATAGTGCACATGTGAAAATTTCACTGTTGAAAAAAAAAAGATCTCATATCCTCAGAAAAAAAAAACAACAAGAAGAAGAAAAACCATCCGTTTCCTATTAGATTCCTGCCTTTGATGCTGAATGATGTCGAGAAAACAAGCTCATCAGACAGAGAAAGAAAGAACTGAGATGGAGGAGGGGAAGGAGCCATAAGGTGCTTTTTTTTTTTTTTTGTAATCAGTGCTGCCAGCTCTTATTTATGAGCGCCTTAGAGCCGAGCGTACTTAATGGGGAGCGTCTATTCATGAGGCTCTGTGTAAATGCACCTGCCCCACTCATTCAGATCTCTCCCTGCTTCTGCATGACAATGAAATTAAGAGGGGGAGAAAATGAGAGAAGGCTTTAAAAACAGAACCAAATCTGTTCATAAATCCAAACAGCAAATGGTAGACTGTTTCTCTATTTTGTTGATTTCAGTGGTAAGTTAGGAAACACTGGACCTTTGTTTCCAGACTGTGGTGAACTTTCATCCCTGCAGTCTATCATAACCCTGGGAATGAAATGAAATGGAACAATGCTTTCTTTATTTCCCATTCATGGTTCAGAAGCCTACAAACACCCTTTGTTTTTCAGTGGATATGAATGATATGAACCCTTGGGAGCTAATTAGTGTGGTGTAATTGAGCTATTTGTTTCAAAAATAAAAGCACGTTGTTATTCCATGTCTTTTGTTTTGGATATACGAATCACATGATGATTTGTCCGTCAAGGATGGTTTGCTAATCTGCATTGTTTTATTTTGTGGATGATGATTCAGCATTTACACTATGTTTGTTAGAATGTGCAGCTTTATACATTCTAATATGAAAATATTTAGCTTGTTTTAGGAAATGGGTGCAATAAAATTTTGTTTTTAATAATTCTCATACTTTTCAAAATATTTACATTTCTTTAGAAATGATTTTAATGATTTTTAATGATTTTGATTGATTTTACTTGTTTTATTACTTGTTTTATTGACATTTAAAGCTGGGGTATGTAAGATTGTAATGTAGTCTGTAACTTTTCAAACAATATATTTTTAACATATTTCTTCACTCTGTCACTATCTACTGACAAACTGATGTTAGACAAAGTAATCTCTGAAAAAAACTATAGTCCCCTTGCTTCTCTATCAGCATTTATAAAAACACTAAAAACACAGAGTGACCAGGACAATGACAGCCAATAAAAACAGAGTTTGTAACCAGCCAATTAAAAACAGAGCTTGAATTTGAATCAGCCAATAAAAACAGAGCTTGAATTTGAATCTCAGCAGAGCCTCCGATCAGAATGATTTCACCTGCTGGAAATTTTTCTAAGTCCCAGGGTACTGCAGAAACTACAGAGTATAGCTTTAATTCTGTTGCACTTTGTAGCACTTTGAGATTTTCATTAATGAAAAGTGCGTTATAAATTGAATTAATTATATTTAGAAATGATTTACCCTTAGAAATAAATTAAACTCTTTTCATTTTCTTAAAAATAGTTATTTTTGAATTATATTTCAGCTCTACATTGTATGTATTTAGATACCTTTATGCAACCTTTAGCTTTTGGTTTTAGCTAGTTTTAGCCTTTACCCAGTCCTTTTCCACTTTAAGCTACCATTCTACAAGCCTTTAAAAAAATACATTTAGATAAAGCTTAAAAAAATGTTTGGCTTAAGGCTAAAAATTAGCCAATTTCAGTTAGCTTTTAGATACCTTTATATTGATTCTTCCCATTTTTAGCTTCTTGCTATTTTGCAACTTTTAGCTTTTACCTACCATTCTGTTACATTTAGCTTTAAGCCAGACTTTTGTTACTTTAAGCTATACCATTAGCTATTTTTAGATGGCCTTTTGATAAATTTGCTTTTTAACCAGTAACTAACTAAACTAAACAAAGTTTAAACAAACTAACTAACTAAAGTTAGTTATAGCTTATGACAAATATTTAGCTTTTAGCTAATATTTTGCTCCTTAAAGCTTTTAAAGTCAACAATGTTAGCAGTCATTCACTCTGAAATTTAACAGAAAACACAATTTCTCTGCCACATTTGTTGATTTTAGAACAAAGATCAATGATGTTTAACAAACAAAATCTACAAACACAAACCAAACTTTGGTTAAGTTACCATGTTTTGTAAGATGTGCAGTTATTCTAGCTCAGGGGTCTGCAACCTTTACAATAAGAGCCATTTTACGCCTTCGTTCACTAAATTAAAAGTGTTCAGAGCTGCAACAACATGCTACAACTGTGGTTATCAACTGGTGGCCCATGGGCCACTTTAGGTTTGTTGGAGGGGACTTTTGGCCACGTGACATTATAAAGATAAAATAATAATTTATATTTTGCAATATAAGACAAATTAAAACACCAGATTATTTTGAAGAGAGGTTTTTTTAATTAATAAAAACGATGAAATTGCAAACCTAGGTAGTAAATGTTTTAATTGTGTAAAAATGTATTAAGTATAGAAATAAAACAAGTATGCTTTACTCATCGTACTTGTTCCATCACATATTTGCAAAAGCAATGACAGGAAAACTGTTCAAGCTATCTGTGGTCCTTATGTTGTTGTTTATATAACAGCCAATAAAATTCAGTTTTGGTCAAAGCTTGAAAGAGCCGCTGCAGAGGGACCAAAGAGCCGCATGTGGCTCCAGAGCCGCAGGTTGCAGACCCCTGTTCTAGAGGATTTTTCATGTTAAAAGGGAGTTTTTCCTTTCCACTGTTTCCTTTGTGCTTGCACAGGATGGGAGACTGCAACAAAATGAACATTCAGCAACCTAAATACAATAAGGAATTCATTCAAGAATTCTCTGAATTCCTGGCTGACATTATTTCCACCTATACCAGTTTCTGTATTTGTGGCAATTTGAATATTCATGTAAATTGTCCCACTGACTCACTGGCCTCTGAGTTTTTAAAGCTTTTGGATTCTTTTAACTTAACACAATCAGTAAATGCACCAACGCATCATCTTGGACATACTTTGGACCTTATTATTTCTCATGGACTGTCCATTTCTCACTGTGAAATTTCTGAGTCTGCCATCTCGGATCATTTCCCTATTTTTTTCCAATTTACAGCCCCACAACCGGCCAGGAGGCCTCTGGCTGCGGGTTGTCATCGCCGCTGTCTCACCTCAGCCAGTGCCGGACAGTTCACCACGGCTTTTATGGACTCACAGTTTTATTCAGTTGGTCCTGATGTTTCTCTGTGTCCCAAAGATTTTTTGTCACTGTTTTCTGAAACCTGCAGTGGGATCCTGGGGCCTCATGTACAAAGACTTGCGTGGATTTCCTACTGAAAAGTGACGTACGGTCAAATCCAGAAAAGTGTGTACGCACAAAAAAATCCAGATGTATCAAACTGTGCGTACACCGGAATCCACGCACATTCCTTTTGTACATCACAACCAACGTGGAACTGAGCGCACGTGAGACACCTCCCCTGACACGCCTTCATTTACATATGTTAAACAGATGCAAATTACTTCCTGCATGTGTGAAGGACATGTTTGTTTGATCCCTGCGCGATCAGAAATCATTTCTAGATTCAGGAAAATAATGAATTTAATATAATATGAGTGAGGAAAAAATCCTAAGTAAGAATAGTAATAAAATGTGTTCATCACGCAAAGAACGAGTGATTGTGTGTCGGTATTTGTGTGTGCGCGCACCCTGCTTTGGTGCGCAACGGCTCATCCATTCATTCTGAGTGAAAATATTAACTTTGCGCACGAGTTTATTACCATAATTACTGTAAACACAGAGGAACTTGGATGTTTGGTTGAACATAGATCTTTGTTTATTTAATAGATGACATGAAGAAACGGGTCTGTGCGTCTCAGTGGAGAGTTTTCATGACATGACGTGATGTTGGAGTCTCCAAACGCTGCGCGCAGCGCGCGCCACAGCCTTGTGCGCAATCTGTTTGTCTGTGAAGCTGTTACTCTCCAACAAGTTATATATGGTGTACTTTCACGTGTCATTTTGGAGAAATCTACAATAAACGCAGATTATGAATCACCTCCAGCTGCCGTGTGAGGGTGCGCGCGCGCTCCAAAGCGCGACCACTCAGCCTTTGGAATCATATAGATGAGACCATTCTATTGGACATGATCCGGCTTTGTGTGGACTGGAATGGCACAGTCCCGATCGACCTGCCAGCTCCCTCAACAAAGCTCCTGTGGAACAGTTTGATCGCTGCTGCTTCTCATGTGCACGCGTGATGCACCTGTGTTGCTCCAGAGCGCAGCAGTGCCAAACTGAAAAATGATTATTTCTGAAAACGGCTGATAAGCCATATCATAGATCAGAAAATTATATCTGTTTATAAATGAATGCTCTGCGTGTTACACTACGTATTTATTATAACCTCCAGTAAGGCTGAATGAATCCGTTCCTGTTAAAGGTTCAGTCTGCAGTTTCTGTAGAACTGCAGCACTTAGAAAAAATTTCAACAGGCAAAGCATTCTGATCCCTCCCCCTCAGAGCCATATATGGCTCTGCCCCCTTGTGGACTGTTGAATTTCAAATTCAAGCTCTGTTTTTATTGGCTGATTCAAATTCAAGCTCGGTTTTTATTGGCTGGTTACAAACTTTGTTTTTATTGGCTGGAAAATGGTGGGTCACTTTTTCTTTTTAGAAATGCTTATTTACCACCTGGAGAAGCAAGGGGACAATATTCTTTTTTAGTTTTTTTCAGAGATTACCTCTATAACATCAATCTAGTGACAGAGTGAAGAAATATGTTAAAAATATATTGTTAGAAAAGTTACATATAGCAGCTTTAAATTTATTTTTGGCACAACTTTGCGCGTGCTTTATTTAACTGCGTCATGTGGATGTAATACTTGTTAATCGTGTGTTTGATGGGAATATTAATCATTTTCACATCATGAACAGTTAATAATAATAATAATAATAATAATAATAATAATAATAATAATAATAATGAATTCAATTTATAACGCACTTTTCATTAATGAAAATCTCAAAGTGCTACAAGGTGCAACAGAATTAAATGTCAATAAAACATTTAATAAACAATTAAAATCAACAACAGTATCAGCTATGATCAAAAGTAGAATCATGAGGAGGCAGAGTATGCTCGGTTGAAAAGAAAGGTCTTCAAGCCGCTCTTAAAGTCAACCACAGACTGTGGGGCTTCAGTTTCTCTGAATCACCTGTAAGTGTCGCCAAAGGAACAAGAACCACAGAAACGTGCGTACGCGTGCTCTGGGGCTTGCGTGGAAATGTACCTGGATGCGCACATATTCACGTTCAGTTCAGTTTTGATACATACGGGGTTTTGCGTGGATGGTGACGCACGCAAGGTTTTTGTGCGCACGCACGGTTGATACATGAGGCCCCAGGACTCTATTGCTCCAGTCAAGTTCAGACATTCTAAACACAGAGCTGAGCCTTGGCTGAAAAATCCTACTGCATGTAAACTCAGGAGGCAGTGCAGAAGAGCTGAAAGACAGTGGAAGCATGACAGGCAACATGATTCTTTGGTTTTATTAAGGAAAACTCTTGTTTTGTATCAGAGATCCGTTAATGATGCAAAATCACAATTTCTATCTAATGTCATCACAAACAGTAGCCATTGCCCCAGGGTGTTATTTAATACAATTAACTCTGTTTTAAATCCACCCACCTCAGTCTTACCTGATGCCTCAGCCTCCACCTGTGAGAACTTTCTATCATTTTTTATTGATAAAGTTGCATCAGTTAGACAAGCCACAGGTGCACCTGCTACTTCTGTTTCTGAGTTTTCACCTATCTCTGCTGGTTCTGCTTTATTCGAACAGTTTGAACCAGTGTCATATTCCCTCTTGGACAAAATAGTTAAATCTGTTAAACCCACTAACTGCCCCACTGATTTCATCCCCACTAGATTATTGAAAGAGGTATTTAATATTATTGGTCCTTATCTTCTTGCTTTTTTCAATTCATGTCTGTCCCTTGGAGTTGTGCCTTCTGCTTTTAAACATGCAACAGTCCGCCCCCTTCTCAAAAAAACAAATCTTGATCCCTTGGTTTTATCTAATTTTAGACCCATTTCTAATTTACCCTTCCTCTCCAAAGTTTTAGAAAAAATCGTTCTTATGCAAATTCAGCCTTTTTTGGAAAAAAGCACACTCCTTGATAAATTTCAATCTGGTTTTAGATCCCGGCATAGCACAGAATCTGCATTGCTGAGAGTTCATAACGACATAGCTCAGTCAGTTGACTCTGGATGCCCAGTAGCTCTGGTGCTTCTCGACCTCACAGCAGCCTTTGACACTGTGGACCACTCTGTCCTTCTGTCTCGCCTCCATGATTTTGTTGGGATTCGTGGCACGGCACTGAAGTGGTTCACGTCCTATTTATCTGATAGGACTTTCTCTATCTTGCTCAATGGCTACTCTTCCTCTACAGCCCCTCTTCTGTGTGGGGTGCCCCAGGGTTCCATTTTGGGCCCTCTGCTCTTTTCCTTGTACCTGTTGCCACTTGGATCTATTATAAGACAACACAATGTCAACTTTCATTTTTATGCAGATGATTTGCAGATCTATTTACCATTAAGGCCTGGATCCAGTAACCCAATGTGTTCTCTCTTTGACTGCATCTCTGAAATCAAACATTGGCTAAACAATAACTTCCTATTTTTAAATGACAGTAAAACAGAATGGATTTTATTTGGTAACAAAGATGCAACTGGCCTGGGAAATGTGAACATTAACTTCAGTGACAGTGTGAAAAACCTTGGAGTGACCTTTGATAAGGCTTTACATTTTGACAAACACATCGCCTCTGTTGTCCGGTCTGGATTTTTTTATTTACGTCTTTTAAAAAAGGTCAAACCCTTTTTAAACCGTTGTGACTTGGAGAAGGCTGTTCATGCTTTTATCAGTTCTAGGCTCGATTATTGTAACGCTCTGTATGTTGGTGTGCCTCAGTCAACACTGAGCCGCCTCCAGCTTGTTCAGAATGCAGCAGCTCGCCTTTTAACCAACACTCCTAGATGGGACCACATCACACCTGTTTTATTCTCACTACATTGGCTTCCTGTCCGTTTTAGGATAGATTTTAAACTTTTATTATTTGTTTTTAAAGCTCTGAATGGCCTCGCTCCTACTTATATAACGGAGTTGTTAAGTTTCCCCGCCCGCTCCAGGTCTCTGAGGTCAGATAGCCAACTCTTGCTCTCTGTTCCACGGACAAAATATAAACGTTGGGGTGACCGTGCCTTTTCTGCGGCCGCACCTCGACTCTGGAATACACTCCCACTTGAGCTACGCCAGATTACTGAACTTGGCCCTTTTAAATCAAAGCTTAAGACTTTTTTATTCAAACTGGCTTTTAGTAATTAAATATGTGGTGACATTTTCTGGTTTTATTTTTGCTTTTATGTTGTGTTTTTCTTGATTTTTAATCTGTCTTTTTAAGTACTGCACTGTTTTTTGTTAAGCACTTTGGTCACCACCACCGTGGTTGTGTAAAGTGCTATATAAATGAATAAATGAAAATGAAAAAATGAACCTGCTGGCTTCCTTAGATAAATAACTTTTACTAATTTGCTTTTTATTTACGTGAATGTTCTTGTGTGCCCTGAGATTCTGTTGGGACTTGGTGCCATAACAGAATCGAATCAAATTGAATTAAAATTTATAGTAGTCCTTTATAGTTTGTTTGTTTATGTTTATGTTTATTAAATTTGTTCATTTTTTTTAACAAAAGAAAAAATACAAGACAATCCCATAAATGATAATGTACAAAATATAAAAAAATGAAAGGTAGCAGAAAGAAGAATAAATCTTATTATATCTGCCCCTTTTTTCAAACAATCAGATTAAACAATAATAATCTTCAACCAACAGTACAAAATGACTAACTCTTTCTAATTTTCTAACTAATACAATACACATTACGCTATTTCATATATATTTTTTAACAAATTCATTTTGATCATTTTCTTAAATGTAAACATTGACTTGGCATTTTTAACTACATTCTCCAAGCCATTCCATAATCTAATTCCCTGGATTGAGGTAGAACGTCCCTTCAAACTAGTTCTGAATTGTGGTTTTACAAACATCTCTGTCCCCTTAAGGTTATAACAACTTTGTCTTTTAACAAAATGCATTTGGATATTTAAAGGTAATGCGTTATTCTGAGCCCTATACATAACTGATAAAATATTATAATCTACCAAATCATGGAACTTCAATAACTTCAGTTGATAAAATAATGTACTTGATGGATGACGGTAATGTTTTCTAGTGATAATTCTTACAGCTCTTTTCTGTAATACAAAAATAGGCTTTGTGATTGTTTTACACGCATTCCCCCAAACATCAATACAATAGATTAAGTGTGGAACAATGATTGTGTTATACAACAAATACAGAGCTTTATCATTCAATAGGTCTCTGACTTTGTACAGTACTGCAATCGATTTAGCTATTTTTATTCTTACAGAATTTATGTGTTGTTTCCATGTCAGTTTGTCATCAATGATAACACCCAAAAACTTCACCTCACTCACTCTACAAATCTCAACACCCTCAATTTTGAGTGGAACATCAACAGTTTTCTTTTTATTACTGAATATCATGTAATTAGTTTTTTCTAGATTTAATGATAATTTATTGATTTTAAACCAAGTTTGTATTTTGACAAATTCTGTCTTTATCAATTCCAACATTTGTTCTACATCTTCACCTAAACAGAAAAATGTGGTATCATCAGCAAAAAGTACACATTTAAGGAGTCCTGACACATTTACCAAGTCATTCACATATAAAATAAATAGCTTTGGTCCAAGTACAGAGCCTTGGGGAACTCCACATGTGATATTACAGAGGTCAGATCTTACATCATTTATTTGTACAAATTGTTTCCTGTAATGCTGGTCCTCTAATACCATATTTGTTCAGTTTTTCAAGGAGAATGGTGTGATCAATAGTATCAAATGCTTTTTTTAAATCAACAAAAATACTGATACAATATTGTTTTTGATCAACAGCAGTAGTTATTTGTTCCATTAATTCCATGAGAGCCATTGATGTAGAGTTTTTTGCTCTAAACCCATACTGACTGTTGCTTAGAATATTTTGTTTATCTATAAATTGATCTAGTCTGTTTACAAATAGTTTTTCAAGAATTTTTGAAAACTGTGGTAACAAGGATATAGGTCTATAATTGTTGAACACACATTTATCACCATTTTTAAAAAGAGGAACTACCTTAGCTACTTTCATATTATCTGGAAATATTCCTGTTGAAAATGATAAATTACATATGTATGTAAACGGCTCAATAACATGGCTCATTATGTCCTTTACAAACATCATATCCATGTCCACCCAGTCTTTTGATCTCTTGTCTGTAAGATTTTTTACTACATTCATTATTTCCTCTTTGTTAGTTCCATTTAGAAAAATACTATTTGCACAACCTGTAATTGAATGGCTCACATTATTATCTACTTTTGGTATTTTAGCTGCAAGGCTTGATCCAACATTCACAAAATATTGATTAAATCCATTTACAATTTCATTTTCATCATGAACTTCATCGTTGTCTTTTACAAAATATTTTGAAATACCAGTTTTTGCTTTATGATTCTTCAGAACACTATTCATTACTCGCCATGTTGCTTTCATATCACCATTACTTTTATCTAATAATTTACTATAATATTCTTTCTTATGTTTCCTTATAATCCCTACTAATTTATTTTTATACTTTTTATATTTTTCTTCAGCGTTCTGAGTTCGCAATTTCAAGAAACATGAATACAAATAATTCTTTTTTTTACAAGCATTTCTCAACCCTTTTGTCATCCATGGTTGGTCAACGATATTTCTCTTTGTATGATTTGTTTGCACACAATTCTTTTCATACAGAGCTTCCAAGATATTCATAAACTCATCATATGATCTGTTCACATCATCAACATACACTTCATTCCAGTCTTGTTTATCTAGATCCTCTTTCAATTTTTCCAAAACTTTTTTTGATGTGTTTATGATCTTTTTCTTCTTTGTAACTGCTTTTGTGATGCTTTGATCATTTTTATAGATTGTGAAAACTGGTAAATGATCACTTAAGTCGGTCGTTAAAATACCACCTATCACATCCCCATTTGTTATATTTGTGAAAATATTATCAATTATTGTGGCACTATGAGTTGTAATTCTTGTTGGCTTGGATATCAACGGATACATATTTAAACTGTACATTGAATTTATAAATGTACTGATGTTATTTGAATCTGTTTTATTTCCCATATCAATGTTAAAGTCTCCACACAAAAAAACTTTTTTATTAAAACTCTTCTCCAATAGCTCCAAGATTTTATCAGTGAATATTTCTATATTTGATCCTGGTGATCTATATACACAACTTATTATTATGTTTTTATCGTTTTTGTTTATTATTTCTATTGTTATCATTTCCATAATATTATCAACAATTATTGACATTTCACTGTTTAATTTACATTTGATTTCATTATTAACAAATAGAGCGACTCCACCACCTCTTTTATTATTTCTGTTCATATGAAATAATTCATACCCTTCGATGTGAATATTATTTGGGCAGCACGGTGGCACAACTGGTAGAGCTGCTGCCTCTCAGCGAGAAGGTTGCCGGTTCAAATCCCGGTCCGGGGCCTTTCTGGGTGGAGTTTGCATGTTCTCCCCGTGCATGCGTGGGTTTCCTCCGGGTACTCCGGTTTCCTCCCACAGACCAAAAAAACATGCTTGTTAGGCTGATTGGTGACTCTAAATTGACCCTAGGTGTGAGTGTGAGAGTGGATGGTTGTTTGGTGTGAGTGAGACAGGTCCCTCTTGTAAATGAGTCCCCGTGACTCAACGAGGCTAGCCTGTATAAATAAAGGTTGAATGAATGAATTTGTGTTTTCATCATTTAGCCATGTCTCTGACAGTGCTGTTATCATAAAAGTTCTATTTAACTGTTTTAAGTAATCTGTTATTTTGGATATATTTGCATCTACAGTATACTTCTGCTATTAAAGTGAATAATAGAGAGAACCCCATTTGTTATATTGTGATGTCATTAAACTGCTCTTCATTATAATATTCACTATCTTTTATTACAGGAAAAAAATTTGCATCAATTACATCTTCAACATTATATATTTTAGGTTCTGTGTCTTCGTATGTTGTCATGTTCTAATGTATTTGTTCATTTCACTGTATATTATGTCCATTTTGTGTGTAAGTTGTTTCATTGATTAGTGATTAGTCATCTCCTGAGTTCCTCCAAGTTTTTCCAGATCCTTCAGCTCTGATGGATGGATGGATGGATGGATGGATGGATGGAAGGACAAAGTAAAGACCATTGCGCCATCTGCTGGTGATAAATGCATTAGTGTGTGTGTGTGTGTGTGTGTG
>JBBPBX010001776.1:63929-84055 GCA_038048925.1 Garcialebias charrua | reverse complement strand
AGACTGTTTACAATACAGTATAGGCAGAGTATGTGTTTCAGCAGAGGTTTTCCAGAGCGAGGCGAAGGTGGCTTGGTATGGCAAGTCAAGTTTCTCATTAATAGTCACTTTTACCTACTAAAACCAAACCTATACAGTACAGTACGTAGTTGGTTTGCCATTAGAGGGCCCTCTAGCGGCTGAAAATGGTAGTGTTCAATATTTTCAATGTCAGAATGAATGATCAGATCTCAGTCAACAATTGAGTTATGAATGGGGGGGGGTGTATATTAGTAGCTTTGGTGTATAAGTCGCAGGACTTGCAAATTTATGCAAAAAGGTGCGACTTATACAGAGAAAAATACGATAATTGTTCGATTTAGTTACGATTGCACAATATTTTTATTTTGTTGTATTGTTGGTGACAGAGTAAAACAAATGAATAACGTCTCCAACTCATCCTAAGAATCCTCAGTGGTGTTTGTCTGATAATTAGTGCAACAGATATCTATTGTTCCCTGAACATCACTTTTGAATTTGAGCTCATTGGATCCTGGTATTTTAATCCCTACTGAAACAGTTCTTTAAACAAACATCTCTTATGGCTCATCAAGGAATAAGAAGCTGCTCACTGCATCAGTTGGGGGTTAAATAACTTGTCACATCACATCTGTAATTTTCCAATTTGAAACGTACCTGTTGTTTCAAATAGCAGCTTTTTTTTTTAACACATATGTAATTCCTGATGGACATTGCAATAAATTGCTACTTTTTGGTCAGATATATATGATTTATTGTCTCGAGATGGAGAACAAAATCTGTTTTGGGGAACACAATGAGGATGTACGTTAGAGGAGAGATGTGGGCTTCACACCTTCATCCATAATGCAGAAAAGATGCAAGGGCATGTCTGAGCATCATAAATATACAGAGAAAAGTGAAAGCTTCTGGAGACTCCTGAGTTTTTTATCAAATGCTGAGCTAGATAAACACAGAAACAGTCACCCACAGAAAATCAGAGCAGGATTTTGAATTAATTTCTGTGCAGTCGCTATATTAGACTGGTAAAACCTTGCAGAGTTTTAATTGTAGCGGCAAATGGGACTGGGGGAAAAAAAACTTGTTAATTTATTTATAAATCTTATTTGAAAAATATCAAGCAGAAATCCCGCAAGATTAAAATAATTTATTTTACCTTAGTGAGACAACAGAAAATGTGTACTAATGAGTATAAGAATAATTAACACAAAGTCAGGGAGGTTAGAGACAAAATTCAAGGTTTCTAAGACTTTTAATAAGCCCCCCAAGGCAACAGATGATGTGCATCAAACCAAAAGATAGAGATACAAAGAGGGAGAGAGGGGATTGAATGACTGCAGGTGTGCTGATTACTAACAGGAAAGAGGTGGTGAGTAGCAGGAGCAGGGACACCTTAGGACATAATCATAAGAGCAACATTAGGAACATGACTCAGCAGAATCATTCAAATTAAAAACACAATACCAAACAGAAAAAAAAACTCAGAACACAAACAAAAAACACAATAATCTCACAATGTTTATCAGAATCAGAATAAGCTTTATTATTGCACCGAGATACAACGAGAACATGTACCACTTCCAAACAGCTGAAGATGACACACCCTCGCTGCTCTCCGCGCTTCCTTTCACACTTCTCAAAAGTGGCGTTTCCACTGGAACCAGCTGGCTTATCGCCAGCGTGTCGGAGGATAATTGCTCCAAAACAATAAATGGGTGGACAAATTTTAGGATATTTTAGGCGCATAATATTTATTGGTGATGGTTCAGGCTGTCACAGTACAGCCGTCCGAAAGATGGACGGAGCGCACGAAGCTGCTGCTATAAAGTGCGGCCTTTTAATTCTTATTCGGAATACATTTTTTTAGATAGAAAAAGGGACAAAGCCATGAGGACAGGGTAGTGGCATTACAAAAAAGATATCTTCACACCTTGTCCTTACAGGGCAAGATTTAAGACATAAAAAAACCTCTGCCAGCTAAAGCACATTTATGAAAACTTTACATATGCGTTTACAAACGAGGCAGTTCGTGAAGCCCTAGACCAGGGGTGTCAAAGACCCGGGCCGCATCCGGCCCGCCAGGGGGTTTTAGTCGGCCCGCGGATGAATCTGAATTCTTAAAAAAAAAGAATAAATGCTATTTTCTTAAAAATCTGCAGTTCCTATGTTGTCCGCTATAGAGGCGCTGTGTTTTAGTCAGTTCCTATGTTGTCCTACTCAAACCGGCTGCCTCTAGGACCCAGGGGCGCTGTGTTTATGGGAGACGCAGCAGATAGCAAGCGGAGGCTCTGCTCATTTTCCCTGTCTTCATGTGCGCAGCAAGCGTTCCTCCTGATGTGAAACAGTACAAAAACAAGATTTCAGGGTGGCTGAGGGAGTTTGAGAAACGATTTCAGGTCTTTAGAAGAATAGAATATATCTTTATTGACAGGGCACATGATTGAAATTACGCACACAAGATGGGCCGAGTGCACGAAGCCACAGTCGTGTCAGCACCGCCACAAAGGCAAACTCGAGACAGAATTTGCAGTTTTTCTCTCACCATCAGAGCTTCTGATGTGCTGTTGACATGTTGAAATCATTTATTTGCAGTGTGATGTAGAATTGAAGGACAAATTTGCCTCTGTGGGCTTGGAAACATTTTACAAGTATCTCTTACTATCCTAAACTGACAGCACTGGCTGCAAAAATGTCCATGTTTGGGACTACCTACCTGTGAGCAAGTTTTCACTAACGAACATTAATAAAACAGCTACGCTCAAAGCTCAATTTATGTGTTCACAGTTGCTTCCTAGATGTGGAAAATGGATTTAAAATTCATTCATTTCTAAATTTTGATGGGTTTGATGCATTTTTAACATGCAGGAAAGTGTTTTAACAAAACTGTTTTTTTTTTATGTCCAGAGGCCCAGACTTAGCTTTTTTAGATTTTTCTACCTGGATTATTGAGCATGCATCAGGGTATTTAACAAAACAGTTTGTTGAATAAATGTTTTAAAACGTGCAATCACTGATCAGTTTTTTAATGTGTAATGCACTTAAATGTTAAACTGAGTAAAAGTGTAAAAGGACAATTAATTTAATGTTAATATTTTTATAATTTATTTATTCTTTGCACTAATACAAAGAAAAAAAGTGGACTTTTGGAATGAGTATTCTGGTCTGGCCCCCTTGAGATCAGATTAAGCTGTATGCGGCCCCCAGATCAAAATGAGTTTGACACCCCTGCCCTAGACAGTCCATTGTTCTGATAAGATGGTGGTCAGCCGGCACAGTTCTGATAAGACTCTACAGAAGGGGAGGAGAGGGGGTTTGCAATAGACAAAGCTTTTCCTTAGTTTACACATTTCCCAGGAGAAATGCACCACCTGGTGGTGGATGGGTTAAAAGCAGAGACTAATTTCGTCATTGTATGGAAACATACAGTGATGACATTGTGTGACATCATCATTATTATTATAAGTCGGCCTGTTCCAAGGCCAGCTGGGGAAAGGTTCAGATAACCACAATTGTTGATTTATTCAGGCAGACTATTTTCCGTCAGCCTTGAGTCTGTACTGACAACTTTCCAAGGTCTGAAATGGCCAGGTTATGGTGCATTCCACTCGTCCGTGTTTACGAGCCTCTTGAAGATGGTGTTTTCATGCTGACGAGTCCCAAAGCCGCAGGTGACATGCGATTAAAATCACTTCCAACTTACGGTTTTGCTCGTAAATCAGCTGTTTTTGAGTCCTCCAGTAAAAACCAGACCTTCACATAGCAGCTTGTCGAGGTCCAAATTAGCTGTGGCCGTTTTCTTTGTTGATAAGCCAGGGTTCAGACTATTCCAAAAACAGGAAGCCTGCTATCATAAATCCTCATTAACCACCAATGCTTAAACAGAACTTCAGCAGATTAGCTAAAGGACCTTCTTGCACCATATTCATCCACCCGGTCTCTACGATCACAGAACAGTAATCTCCTTCACCTTCCTCGAACCAAATTAAGGACCATGGGAGACCGAGCATTCAGTGTGGCTGCCCCCCGCCTCTGGAACTCCCTCCCTGACTACCTGAGAGCTCCACAGTCACTGGTTGACTTTAAAAAAGGCTTAAAGACTTTTCTTTTAAAGCAAGCCTACTCTGCCTCCACATGATTTTATCTCTAATTTTAGTTTATATTATCATTGATTTTAGTTGATTTTATTATTGATTTTTGTTATTTTATCATTGATTTTATCACTTGTTTTTTATTTGATCATTGATTGCACCTTGTAGCACTTTGAGATTTTTGTTATTAATGAAAAGTGTGTTACAAATTAAATTCATTCTTATTATTATTATAATAAATCCAATTATTGGCAATTTTGGCATCCTCAGTCAATAGCAGAGGTAGACCCCCACCCCGAGATATATCCAGCTGCACATCTCGTCCGAGCAGTTGAGGATTCTCCAAGGCCCTGTCGCTTTGTTGAAAATGATTTTTAATACAGTGTATACATCAAAAATCCAGTTGGTCAGATCCAAAACAGTTTCCATTTCAGGAGATGTGCAAAAAATAGGAGCTGCTCCGATACACAGACAGAGAGCAAAAAAAGCAGGAGGAGAACAGAGAGCGGGACGGAACGTGTGCGCCTTGTTAGAGCTAGTGAAGAGAGGGAGAAAAAAAAAGAAGAATTATCAACATAGATGTCGCTGGAGCCTGAGAATGGCTACCAAAGAGCTGTTTTTTCATTCAACCTTTATTTAGTCAGGTTAATCCCATTGAGCCTCGAGGACTCATTTACAAGAGACCTGTTTTCAACAAAGAATGATGACAACAGCGACAACCTGACATCACAATGTATTCAGACATAGCCATACTGTAGTCATGTCATGTCACCAAATTTTATTTTGCATCCACATGCAGAGTTGACTATAAATATCGCATAAAAATGTTCTATCCACCCCTTCTTCTAGGGGTTCTTCTGGATAAATGATTATGGGTACAACTTCCTGTCAGACACTGGAACCGCAGTTTATTTGCAAGTAATTTGCATTCAGTTCAGCAGATAAAACGCTGTTTTTGTTTTGTTCACATTTATTTAACAACTGTAAAGTTGACTGAAATAGCCGTGCTGAATTCAGGAACCCGTTGTGTTCGCGGCTACATGAACAACCAGTCCAAACTAAATCAGTGGCTACAACAACAGTGTTTTGAACGCGGACCCAAACCAAAAAAAGTGTTCCTGTCAAAAGAGGTACAGTTTCCATCTCCTACCTACAAATGAGGAGTTAAGAAGAATGTGGCTGAAACATCTGAACTTGAAGAGACTACCCAATCACTGTGTGTGTGTTCATTTCACTTTGATGACAAACGGCTGGCGGAGGAAAACCTGCATCCTACTTTGTGGCTGGACGACGATAAGAGACGCCGGATCCTCAGAAGGATTCAAAACAGTGACGAGAACATCTGGTATGATTTCAAGTGTATGAAGCAGCATTATAGTATTTGCTGGTCTTCAGTACAATTTTCTCTGCAATTAACCCATGCTCAGTGATGGAGGACTTTAAGGCTTTGGCTGTCTGCTTTAAGGTAAATAGGAGTGTGTCCCTCCTCTTTTAACAAACACGGCCGACCTTATTAATATGTAGATACTAAAATACACCTCAGAGCTTTTCAGGTTGTTCATCTCTTCACCGTTGGAAGTAACCGAGTCAGTAAAGTAGCTAAATATGCTACTCTGCAGCCACTTCTGCAGGTCGTCCTACATCCCTCCCTCGTCTGCAGCAGGCAGCGGGATTATTACTGGTTTATTATCCTGTTTGAGCTCTGACAGGTGGTGTTCCTACATGTTTAAATTAAATCCACAGTACTCAGAGAAACTATATTAGCTCGTATTCGAACATACAAACACCGGTTCTGGTCCGTACCAGAAGTCGCGCACATAATAGGCAGCATGGGGCTTAGGAATAAGGTGGATGAGGTTTCTTTGCAGAAATATCATGACTGGACTTTAATGTTATATACATGTACATTTTTTACATGGGATTTATGTTTATGTTTATGTTTATTAAATTTGTTCATTTTTTTTTTACAAAAGAAACACAATACAAGACAATCCCATAAATGATAACGTACAAAATATAAAAAAATGAAAGGTAGCAGAAAGAAGAATAAATCTTATTATATCTGCCCCTTTTTTCAAACAATCAGATTAAACAATAATAATCTTCCACCAACAGTACAAAATGACTAACTCTTTCTAATTTTCTAACTAATACAATACACATTACGTCATTTCATATATATTTTTAACAAATTCATTTTGATCATTTTCTTAAATGTAAACATTGACTTGGCATTTTTAACTACATTCTCCAAGCCATTCCATAATCTAATTCCCTGGATTGAGGTAGAACGTCCCTTCAAACTAGTTCTGAATTGTGGTTTTACAAACATCTCTGTCCCCTTAAGATTATAACAACTTTGTCTTTTAACAAAATGCATTTGGATATTTAAAGGTAATGCATTATTTTGAGCCCTATACATAACTGATAAAATATTATAGTCTACCAAATCATGGAACTTCAATAACTTCAGTTGATAAAATAATGTACTTGATGGATGACGGTAATGTTTTCTAGTGATAATTCTTACAGCTCTTTTCTGTAATACAAAAATAGGCTTTGTGATTGTTTTACACGCTTTCCCCCAAACATCAATACAATAGATTAAGTGTGGAACAATGATTGTGTTATACAACAAATACAGAGCTTTATCATTCAATAAGTCTCTGACTTTGTACAGTACTGCAATCGATTTAGCTATTTTTATTCTTACAGAATTTATGTGTTGTTTCCATGTCAGTTTGTCATCAATGATAACACCCAAAAACTTCACCTCACTCACTCTACAAATCTCAACATCCTCAATTTTGAGTGGAACATCAACAGTTTTCTTTTTATTACTGAATATCATGTAATTAGTTTTTTCTAGATTTAATGATAATTTATTGATTTTAAACCAAGTTTGTATCTTGACAAATTCTGTCTTTATCAATTCCAACATTTGTTCTATATCTTCACCTGACCAGAAAAATGTGGTATCATCAGCAAAAAGTACACATTTAAGGAGGCCTGACACATTTACCATGTCATTCACATATAAAATAAAAAGCTTTGGTCCAAGTACAAGTTTTTAGCAGTTCTACCGTTTTAAAAAGAGTTGTTTTTAATGAATCGCCTGACTGATGGTCAGATTCTCTTAAGTCTGTCAGCACAAATACTTACGCAGAACCATTTGTTGTCAAACAGATTGAAGGTCTCGCAGCTCTGTCACTGTTTACTTAAATGTCCTTTGAAAAATGATGCTACCAAACGAGCCCAGATCAGTGAAGTGTGAAGGTTGGTTTATACTTCTTGTCGCACGTCTTTTACCCCCGTTGAGTGAACCCAGCGATGATGTAATTGCGTGTGTGTCACCGACCGCATTGAGTGTTTATACTTGGAAAGACGTGGGGGATACATTATAGTAAATCCCTCCTTCTTCCCTCCCACTGCATACGTCGGCGAGTTTCTCTCCTCAGGACCATGCGGGGGTCTCCGCTCGCTTTAAACGCACATTTTTATATAACAGCGTCGTTTTCTTTGTTTTAAAAGCTGCGCGCATGCGCGATCCTCGTCATTTTGTCAACTTTACACGCACATACTTTAGCTCCTGTGTGCGTGCGCGTGTTCGTAAATATATATATATAAAAATATATATGTATTGTGTATGTGTGTGTGTGTTGGGGGCAATGCGCAAAGTGTGTGGTCTCCAAGCTCTCTCCACCCCCGCAGAGACGCACGGTTTGCGTGTGCGCGCACAGACGAGTTTCTCTTCAAAACTATCCATGTCAAAGCAAAAACAAAAACCGGCTTCTGGAAGAGTAGCGGGTAGCGCCCACAAACTTTGAACCAATCACACGCTCCGAGCCGCAACCTCCGCGTCTCACAGTGCTGACTGGGGGCCATGTACAAGACGGCTGTCACCGGGGGATCGCAGCGGGAGTGCAGACGGAAGTTGCGCAACTTTTTTCACTCAACGGGGGGTAAAAGACGTAAGACAATAAGTATAAACCAGCCTTTACGGTCTTCAGTCGCAATATTTAAAGTGAAGATGTGGCCCTTCAGTCCTTGGGTGTCCTGAAAGGCGCTTTTAAATAAAATGATTATTATTATTATTATTATTATTATTATTATTATTATTATTATTATTATTATAAACATGACTCCCTGGAGTGGGAGGTTAACTGAACGTGTTGACTCCATGCTTTATTATGTTACCTAATGTTATTCAGTGTTTGACACTGAAAACCATTGAGAGATGAACTTCTTGAAACTCACTTCAGCATATAAAATCCATGAGAAGAGATGAGATGTTCATGGGTCTGCGCATGCCTTCAGTGCCAGCAAGAGCTGAGAATTTCCAGGCTTCTCCTCAAACCAGGCAAAGAAATGATTTGTCATCTGCTATATGATGTTGGAGCTGCTATGGCCCTTGTAGCTGCTTATTTAGCTTTCAGCTAGATTTTTGCATCTTCTGCTTTTTCTACATTTCTGGTTCTTTTAGTTTTAACAACGCAGTTTCGGCTTCTTCGGCAAATATCGGCAGCCGTTCAACACTCAGCGTTCACATTTTCCTAGTTATTCATTTGCTCCCCGACTATATTATTTATTTAACCTTTATTTACTCTGGCAAATCCCACTGAGATCGCAGATCTCTTCTCCTCCTCTCTGCTGTCCCAGAGGCCAGAGGGCACCATCACACGAGCAGAAAGCCAGTCAGGAAGCTTATTAAACACGACGCGCCCTGAGCACACTCGATATAGACGAAGAACACGAGCTCCGAGGTCTTTGTGCCAATTAGGAAAATCAGATCAATCTCAGCAGTCAATGCAAAGTGTTTCTCCTGCTCATCATCGCCGTCTCGTCTGTCGTCACGCACAGCTGGTTGTAAAGTAAACGAGGAGCAGACAGTCGCAGCCTGTTTCAGAAAAATATTCATCACAATTTAGAAACAACAGAAGCCACTGAGGGACAAGAACACCCTGCTGCGAATCAAGACACAAACACGCCTCGTGTGTTTTTAGTTTCTGCTGAGCTTGTAATTCTTTACTTTCCTCCTCAAAATCTTGGCTGTTGGGCTAACAAATACATATTAACAGTTTTTAACTATTCGTTTACGATTTATCCAAGCAGGTGGTGTTTTTGTGTTCATTTGATATATTTTTTGGTTATTTATATAGACTCCAAATAGTGTGGGAGTGGTGGCGCAGAGGTTAAGAAGGTGCGCTTATGATTGGAAGATCACTGGTTCAAGCCCTGGTACTGATAACATCAACAATGTGGGTTGGACAAGTGCTTGTCCCATTCTGCATTCTGTCCATGTTTTCATCACCTGAAGGTAGCGCATCTTCTCTTTGGCCACAGAATCAAATGGCAACATGAAGAGAGCTTTTCTCTGGTCTCCAGTCTGCGCTTCAGCATCAGCAGCTCTGACACCACAGTTTTGACAGCACTGGTGGGTGCTAATTAAAAAAAACAAGAATAAAAAACAATAAGTTAACAGAAACATTGATATATAAAAGAATAATTTAACACTATCTGAGGAGCAGACTGATTTGAATTTTACTTCATCACAGAGCTCTCATATCTTAACAGAATTAATTTTACTTTAGAGCGACAGTCACATTTTGTTTAATTAAAATAAAACTAACACCAGTATGCAATAGAACATGGTTTTAAACATAAAATAACGTATTGTAAATCATATGTAGTCCGACTAAAAGCTCCTACCATGACAGGTGGCCCATTAACAGCTAGCAGGGGCGGATCTACTGGGGTGGCATGGGGTGGCAGTTGCCACCCCAACAGAGAGCCTTGCCACCCTGTTTGCCACCCCAGCTGGACATTACGAACGCGAAACTCTTTTTTCCGACAACACTGAATGCAGCACAATGTACCGGTAGTGATGTGGTCCACACTCCTTACCAGTTGGTGGCGGTAATGCACACCTATAGTTTTTTTGCCATTGCCAACCTCCATTAAACTCATCAAGAAGAAGAAGAAGCATTGTACAACTGAGTTCTGACTGAGTGGCGGCGGGAAGTGAGAAATGAAATGAAAAGAAGACTGAACACAGCAGTACGAGAGGAAACAAGTAAAAAAGTATTAAATATGTCCCTTTTTGAAAAGTAATTGAAGTAGTAGGCAGTGCAAGGGGGAGAGCAGTTGTCTCCTGTAAAGACGGCAAGTCAAAGTTGAGTACCGTCTGGCTTTACTATTTTCAACAAGGCGGCTAGCTTAACCACAGTATTCAGAACCAGTCACGGCTGCAGAGTAGGTCCGGCAAAAATAGGCAAAAATTTTACGTCAATAGACATATGCCAACTTTTTGTTCTAACTCCAAATTGTTTTTGAAAAATTCATGCGGTGTTGCACTCTAAATCAGCCCTGTTATTTTGTTGTTGTTGTTGTTGTTGTTGTTGTTGTTGTTGTTGTTGTTGTTGTTGTTGTTGTTGTTGTTGTTGTTGTTGTTGTTGTTGTTGTTGTTGTTGAAGAGAGGCCAGATGACACACACAGCCAGGGTCCAGCACCAAGCCAAGATGAAGGTCCCCCTCCAAAAAGAAAGTCAGCACTGGTTCATCTTTTAGGAAAGACATTTCACCAGGTCAGTGTGCCCACTAAATCCATCAGAACCACAGCTGAAGAAGAGCTGAAGAAGTACCTGGAAGTCCCTCCACTGACTCTCTCAGCAGACCCTCTCCATTGGTGGAGATTTCATGAGGGAGAGTCTCCTCTACTGTCTAAAATAACTAAACACTAGCCTGTGCATCCCTGGCACAGTGTTCTCTACAGCAGGAGACATTGTGACTGCACAGCGCAGCACTCTTACTCCTGACCATGTTGATCAGCTCATTTTCCTGCAAAAGAATCTAGTCATTACTGATTAAAAAGAGTTCTACATCATACCATTTAGATGGTTTACAAATTACAGTTTTGAAGTGTTTTTATACAGACGTGCACACGTTTTGAGATTTTGTTTCAGATTTTGTTTTAAAGATTTAAATGCAACATGACTGAGACTGAAGTCTGTACATTTCAAATTTAGTTTGTTTTGAAAATGTAGCAATCGTTAGCAATATGGTTAAAAAACAACAACTGTGAAATCTGTATTTTATTTTGAGTTAAATGTTCGACCTGTTTGACTCTGTTTACTTTTGTATTCTGTGATGAACCTGAGACCTGTCCAGAGTGTGTCACCTGCCTCTTGAACCGTTACTGCTGGATATGGGCACCTGCGATCCAATAAGAAAAAAGCGGGTAAAGATAAAGATAATCAATGAATGGATGGATTTTGTTTGAAAGATTTACCAAATATAATAAATCTTTTAAACAAAATCCCTCCATACATATTTGAAATATGGATGAATGCAATATGATTAAGACTGTGAAGTTTTTGTTTTCTTAGTTAAATGTTTATGCAATATAGTTTACTTTTGTATTTTTGAATTATTTGTGATGGACTTGAGACTTGTCCGGGGTGTCCCCCGCCTCTCGCACAGTGCTGGATATGGCAGCTGATTTGACCATCAAAGTGCATTTATTAAGGAAAAGTTAAACTGAGACAAAACTTTTCTATCATTTCAAGCAAACAAATAATTGTTTTTAAGTGTTTATCTTGTTAAATTATTGTTAAAGTCCTCCCGTGCACGCTCCCGCTGTAAGGATGTGGCCACCCGCGGCCACCATTTGGCAGGCAATACGACGAAGCGTCGCATTCATGGATTTTTCCACTTTATTAGACATTTGGACTGATGCAACTTATAAGGCGGAGCGACATGTACAGCAGAAAATACGGTACATGAGGGAGCAACAGCTGGGACACGATGGTGCCACACACAAAGAACAGAGTCGAACACAAGGATCAGAAAATAAAAGAAAGAAGAGAAAACACAAAAAAAACAGTCAAAAGGACAGATTTTGTCAGTCAACCTGAAAAGAAGATGGCCGCCACACCTAGTCATTGTGGTGTGGTAGTACCTGAGAGTCACTGCAAGGTATATTCTGAAAGCCACCATTTCTCAACACTGGATTGTCTTGGTTTATACATCTGACATGAAATGTGGCCACACATTTTGTCAAATAATGCTTGGCTTGCTGTATTTTTTTGGACTGTAATAAAATTCAAAGTATAATTCATAATGATACCGTATTTTTGGGACTCTAAGGTTCACTTAAAATCTTTTTATTTTCTTAAAAATTGACAGTGAGCCTTATAATCAGGTGCACCTATTAATTCTGGTTGTGCTTACTGACCTCGGACTGATTTTATGTGGTACACGGTGCTCAAAAATCTGCCAAAATGAACTTGTTTTGCTTAATGCGCCTTATAATCAATCGGGTGCACCTTATAGCCCGAAAAATATGGTATACAGGTGGTCCCCGATTTACGAGCACATCGACTTACGAGGTTCCGAATTTACGAGGTTATCATATTTAATAAAAATATGAAATAAATAAAAAAACTCTTTGTTTTTTGTGTTCTTAATTTCATGTGTACATCACTTTGTTGCAGCTGTGGTTGTTTTAAAGGCTTTATAAATAATAATTATTTAAAAAATGAATTTTTAATCATATTTGCGCAGCTTCCGGCCGTTTCCGGAAATGCCGCGGTGTCATCCATTTTACGTTTAGTTACAGTCTCTGCACTCAGCAGCTGGCTTTGGAGGACCGTTTGTCCGATCAGGGTTGCCTCATATGGATAAATGAGCTGGAAATGCTCGGTGAACTCTGTGGACGTCTCAGGCCCGGAGCAGCAGCAGCCGATCGCTCCCACGCACCCACCACGCCGCGCCGCCCGACAACAGCAGCTCATGGGCCGGGCTAACACGCAGCTAATGCTAACGCGGGGACACTGAGCCGACAGGCCGCAGAGAGGCCATCTGCATCCGGGAGCTCACCTCGATGTCCGCTTTGCAGCCTAAGATGTCGGAGACACCGAGCTAACAGAGAAGCTAACATGCTAAAACGCGGAGAAACCGCGCCGACAGCCTTTTTTGGATGGGCTAATGCTAACAGGTGCAGCTAATGGTGGCTAACGCGTGCAGATGGTTTTGGATGGATGGACACCACAGAGAAACGGCTTTCAGTAAGTTATAGGAGCCAAGATGGTGTAGTGGCAGGGCTTTCGACTTCGGACCCGAAGGACGTGGGTTCGCGCCCCGGCCACTACACACCTTGGGGTGTCTATGAGTGCACACCTAATTCTCCAGCTCTCCGGGCGCTTTCTATGGCTGCTCACTGCACCACCTGGTGGTGGTTGGGTTAAATGCAGAGACAAATTTCGTCTGTGTATGGGAAACATACACAGATGACAGACAAAGACATTATTATTATTATTATTAATTATTAAATTTGAAATTTTTCTGGGTCCAAATGTATGGCCTTAACAAGCTAACAGTCCTACCTGTAAACAGTTTGGACGCGTGGACCTGCACGAAGCGGAGCTCGGACGTGCAAGAGCTAACATGCAAACAGACGGACAAGCTGCAGCTCAAAGTAAGAAATTATTTTTTTATTTTTTATGTGTTTTTTTAATAAATAGGATAATTAGGATAGGTGAAGTGCTTGTTAACTTGGTAACTGTTCATTACGTACATGTACGTGTATTAGTGGCAGCTCGTGCGGAAAATAAAGGTAGTCCCCGATTTACGTGATTTTCATCTTACGAGATAGTCGTAGTAATGGAACTCGCTCGTAAGTCGGGGACTACCTGTATTGATGAATGGATTTTCCTGAACAACTGATTTTATAAACTACAAAGTTTTCATTCCGCATAAAACAAGATATTATAAACTTTGGTCTTAATGAAAGTGTGAAAAAGCGTTCTCGTGAGAGCAGTTTCTGCCACATATGCCCCCCTGCTAACGGTCTAATGAAACAGTCCCACAGCCTAATGTGACACCTTCAGATTGCATTACTCCTAAATGACCCAGACTGCAACTAAAGGGTGTAGACTTTAAATTAAAGTAATTAAGATCATTAAATTCTACACTTGGAAATTGGCTTCATTTGTCTCGTGTTAATGGAAAGTGCTGGATCATCCCTGAAAACGTCCTCAAAGAAGCTATTGTGCTTCTTTTTGTTTTTGAGGACTGGGGGGATTTTCATGGCTTTGCACTCCCCAGCCTGAAACATAAAGTCTGTAAATAATAAACAGAGACATCTACATATTCCTGGATGAGTTGAAGCTTAACCTCCACTGATTTCTCTCCTCGTCAATGACAAAATGCTACAGGGGAGGGGAAGCACTTTTTAAGGTTTTGTCAAAAAGCTTGTTGAGACACAGAGCTGCTCAGCTGACGATGATGAAAAAAAAAGGAGATCTACACACAAAATGTAATTTCAGTCAGTGGGTGGAACGTTAGAGGAAGGAGCACATCTGTGCAGGGAAGAGACAGAGTACCAGCTCCACCTACAGACAGGCTCAGAGAGACCCACATCTGCAGCAGCTGGCATCTAATGAAACCAAATGGCAAGTGTTTTTATTCTATACAATAATTTTAATGTGTTTTTTATCATTTATAAAAAGACAAAGTTATTACAATCTCAAAGGGACAGAGATATTCATCAAACCACAATTCAGAACCAGCTTAAAGGGACGGTCTACCTCAATTCAGGGAGTTCGATTGTGGAATGCTCTGGAGAGTGATGTTAAAAATGCAAAATCAATGTATACATTTAAGAAAAAGGTCAAAAAGGACTTGCTCAAAAACTATATATGATGTAACTTAGTGTGTTTGTGTATTACACTTATGTTGTACTTATGATGTAGCTTAGTGCGTTTGTGTATTACAGTTAGAAAAATTAAGTAGAGTTATTCATTTTGTGACGTAGTTTGTGTATTACAGTTAGAAAAAATTAAGTAGAATTATTCATTTTGTGATGTAGTTTGTGTATTACAGTTAGAAAAATTAAGTAGAATTATTCATTTTGTGATGTAGTTTGTGTATTACAGTTAGAAAAATTAAGTAGAATTATTCATTTTGTGATGTAGTTTGTGTATTACAGTTAGAAAAATTAAGTAGAATTATTCATTTTGTGATCTAGTTTGTGTATTACAGTTAGGAAAATTAAGTAGAATTATTCATTTTGTGATGTAGTTTGTGTATTACAGTTAGAAAAATTAAGTAGAATTATTCATTTTGTGATCTAGTTTGTGTATTACAGTTAGAAAAATTAAGTAGAATTATTCATTTTGTGATGTAGTTTGTGTATTACAGTTAGAAAAATTAAGTAGAATTATTCATTTTGTGATCTAGTTTGTGTATTACAGTTAGAAAAATTAAGTAGAATTATTCATTTTGTGATGTAGTTTGTGTATTACAGTTAGAAAAATTAAGTAGAATTATTCATTCTGTGATGTAGTTTGAAGGTTATCATTGGTTGAACAAACTGTGAAATAAGGGGCAGATATAATAAGATTTCATCTTCTTTCTGCTCCCTTCATTTTATCCTACTTGTATTCTTGTATCTGATGAAACTGTCTTGTATTGTTCTTTTAAAATGAACGAATAAACATCAAATCAAATCATTATTATTTGTAATGTGCGTGAAAATGAACATTTCAGTTGCTGAACAAAAACGTTTTTAAAAAGTCTTCAGTTCATCCAAAGTGCTGCTGCCAGAGTCTCAACTGGAGTTAGTAGGAGATCTCTCTAGTTTTAGCTTCTCTCCATTGGCTCCCTGTCAAATTCAGAATTGAATTCAAAATCGTACTTCTAACCTACAAAGCTCTCAAAAACCTAGCTCCATCTTATATTTGAGATCTTACTGTTCCATATTTTCCTAACAGAGCACTTCACTCTCAGACTGCAGGTTTACTTGTGGTTCCTAGAGTTTCCAAAAGCAGAATGGGAGGAAGATGTTTCAGTTATCAGGCTCCTCTCTTGTGGAACCAACTTCCAGTTTTTGTCCATGAGGCTGACACATTGTCCAGTTTTAAGACTGGACTTCAGACTTTCCTTTTTGATAAATCCTATAGTTAGGGTTGGCTTGTTATGCTGCTAAAATTTAGACTACTGTAGGACAAATTGACCAATTGAATAGTTTTCATTTCAACCTGGAGAGACTCACAAAACGATAGAGAGTAACACAATTAAAAGGTTTTATTGATTAGGGTTTCTTTGGCGCTCGGGCCCTGGCGGAGGACATGCATGCCGGACTGCTGAGAGCTTGAATGTCCGGCATAGGGAGATAGATTATGGATATCTTCCCCCCGGGACCCGAACCCGGTGGTGGAGACGGGACCGCAGACGTCCAATCCATCCCACCGGTACATGAATGACGGACAGCCAGCGGCCGTCGGCTCCGGTCAACCCCGAGACAAACACCAGCGCAGAACTCCCATCCTGAGCAAGCACGAAGCGACAGTGGGAAGGAAAAACTCCCCCGTGAGGAAGAAACCTCCAGCAGAACAAAGGCTCAGGACAAGCGGCCATCTGCCTCGACCGGCTGGGTTGCAGGGAACAGGAAGCAGGAGCGCACACAGCTGCAGGACCAGGACGGAGGCGAGCAGGACGGAGGCGAGCAGGACGGAGGCGAGCAGGACATCCCCAGGAGGCGCAGGCGGGACGAAGAACAGGGGAGAACCGCGGAACCAGAAACCCCGGGTGGAGAAGGGGAGGTGGAGGGCAGTGGCGGTTCCTTATATGGGCGACATGGGCGGCTGCCCAGGGCGGCCTCCTGCAGGGGGCGGCATAATATTGCGCAGTTTAGGAAAAAGAAAAGAAGAAGAAGAGGAGACGCCGCTCCTCGTTTTTTTTAATTTTTTTAAATCTTTTACAACTTTTGTTTTTAACAACATACAGTATAACACAGAACACCACTACCGCGCTGCTCCTGGGCCGCCACGCCCCGCCCTTCATTTATTCACAAGTCATCAGTTTATCACAGCTGTGGGGGCCGCCCCAACTCCACTTTTAGTTTCGTTTTTGTTACGTGCCTGGAGGTGACACATAAGTGTGGCCAGTGGAAAGATGGAAGGGAGAAAAAGGAGGGTGGTGCAGAGAAGAGAATATTAAAAGATAGGCTCTGGAAAAAGACGTAGATAAATGTACAAACATTGACACATTTTTCACTCAAACAGCTGCAGTTTGTTAATGAGATCAAACAGGTTAGACATGATGTTGAACTTTGCTGCAAAACACAGTTCAAGTTAATTATCAAGTCAATGAAATGTGTGCTGTGTGGCATTGTGACATAACATACTGTTATATCATTTAAATAATATTATGATGCGACGCCACATAACTGAAACTTTGTCAGAAGCAAGATGCTCTGCTCCATCATGCAGCAGCCCAGAGTGGGCAGGTAGGATTACTCATGAACTTAATATTATTATACTGTAATAATATAATGAAAAGTATGAGTCTGGTGAAGACCTGCTCTACATGAAAAGTGCCCTGAGATGTTAGATGATTCAACCCTTTAATGAAACTGGCCTGAATTGATCATAAGTATTTGTAAAAAGGAGAGATTTGTGTTGAGTTATGACGATTTTTAAAATGTGATTTAGTGTCAGGATCAGAGAGTGATGAGGGGATTGTTCCTGTCAGTATGAAGGAACAGGTGAGCTGTGAACAAACATTAGTTCCAATATAAACACTTTCTAAATGACATAGTGACTCATTATATTGTTATCATTAAAAGTAAGATAATAAATACATAAAGCAATGAAAGGGAATATTATGAAAGTAATATGAAATAAACCTGCATATTTTGCCATTGGAAATATATTAATTGCTTAAGAATGTGTTTTCCATATCAAATGTGCTAAAGCTTTACAGATACAGTAATTGTTCTGATGCAGGCTCAATAAATGTAGTCCTCTGGACAGATTCTTCTTTGTATCAAAAAGACTTCTTCAGTCTGAGGAGCTGTGACAAACTCAGTCATCTTTCCTCCTTGATAGAGAGGAACGATGGTTTGAGAGAGGAGTAAAGGAGGCCATCTTTGTGAAAAGAAACCGTCCATCATTAAAGAGAGGTGGAGGCCTCCGGGTTCAACTGTCCCCCTCTTACAATGCTGTTATTGCTAGTATCTTACTGTTCACATAAAATATTTGATAATGTTCTTATAGAAACAAATCTTGAATAATGTTCGTAATGTGTTAATGCTACATGTTTGTCTCAGGCTACTTCTTGTTGAACAACCCATTAAAATACACCAGAATGCAGGAAATGGCATCTATTTTATTCAAAATTTTCTGGGAGAGGACCCCCACTGGCAACCTAGCTGGGGGGGCGTTGGGGTTGCTCGCCCAGGGCGCCAAATAGGCCAGGACCGCCACTGGAGGGAGGCGACCAGACTTGCAACGGGCAAACAGGAAGAGCTGAGGAAAGGGGATGCCTTATATCCAGGTGGACAGTTGATGAGTGATTCGATGCAGCTGTGAGTCTTGCCATTCCCAAGTAACAGAGAACGTTAACTAACGTTCTGGTATGGTTCTTACATGGTTCTGTTAGATCACAACGTTCTTAGAACGTTCTTTGAAGGTTTTGACTAACGTTTGAACAAACCTAGATATAACGTTCTAACCTAACGTTCTTAGAACGTTCAACAAACGTTCCCTTTGCCATCTGCCAGTTTCTTTACACAAAGTATTTTCACACTGGTTTATTTTTCTGTTTTAAACGTTTTGTCAGTTTTTTGAAACAGCTCGAGCTGTTTTTTTATATTGTCTATATATATATATATATATATATATATATATATATATATATATATATATATATATATATATATATATAATATTGTTATTATTATTATTGAGCATGCATCAGGGTATTATTATTATCATCATTATTATTATCATTATTCAATTTTATTCTGCGTTACTCCAGGCGTACGTGAAACGTGAAGTTGTTTGCTTTCTGCCCTTTTTCATGGTCTTCATGCGTTATGATTGGATTGGGGGTAGAACGTGATCATGTACGTCCCAACCAATCAACGCCACTCTTGCTTATCAGGTTGCATGTGAACTTTGTCCTAACCAATCAACGCCACTCTTGTTTATCGAGGGAAGTAGCATGTCATCATATCCAACCAATCAACGCTTCGCGCGCTTCGTTCAAATGTAGCTATTTCCTGTTATCTGTTGGACAAGAAGCTGTTGTTGTGTCGTACTCAGCGCTTGTAAAACTTGCTTTTTATTAGACGTCGACTGGTCTGACTCTGGACGACGACTGGACATTCAGTTGGAAGTTGAAGGTCGGTTCTGTTTTCTTTATTTGCTAGCTGTTTTAGCTCTGTTCACATGAATGAACAAAACCTGCTGTTGCTAAAAGCTAAGCTAACAACGAGCTAAAACGGGTCTGTGTGCTGCTGAGGCAGATAATTTGAGGCAAGTAAAACACTGCAGGTTAGGTTATTCTAGCGTTTAAATAAGCCATATACTGTATGCTACGAGTTATTTTTTATTTTTTTGGCTTAGTTCCTGGATGGTTTTTCAAAGAGACAGGCCCCGCATCCTCTCGATGTTTGCGTCGCATGTCTGTTAACACACATGCGCTCACAGAACAATAACCGCAGCCAGGCTGAAATACTAATTTACTTTAAATACGTATTTCAGCAACATACTGTTTTTGTAGCTGCTTAAACAAGAGGCTGAAGGAAGACCTCGTGAATGAGATCTCATTCACACAGTCTTGAGAGGTCTTGAGAGTCAATTACTTTCTGACAGTTTCATTAAAGATTTACTGGTACATGAGATATTTTACTAACAGACACACAGGCAGGCTAATATGAGTGCCAGACTTTGGTCGTGGTGGTGCTAAACAGTTCATAGTAACACAGCAGAGGTGTTTGTCCCTTTGTGAATCTTTAGGATTGAATCCTCTTTATTTGTCTCCAAGTTGTCATCAATCAATGTCATCAGCATGAAAAATCTGTCAAGCACAAAGAAAGATTGTGATCACATAACTGGTTTGAAAGTGGCTGATAGGTAGTTATTTTAGATTTCTTGTAAACCTGTCTTAAAATGTAAGGGGTTCTGGACTTTGCAGGGGTCTGAAACCTGCGGCTCTGGAGCCACATGTGGCTCTT
>JBBPBX010001776.1:46079-61562 GCA_038048925.1 Garcialebias charrua | reverse complement strand
TTCTCTTTGGTCACAGAATCAAATGGCAATATGAAGAGAGCTTTTCTTCTGGTCTCCAGTCTGCGCTTCAGCATCAGCAGCTCTGACACCACAGTTTTAACAGCACTGGTGGGTGCTGATTAAAAAACAAGAATAAAAAACAATAAGTTAACAGAAACATTGATATATAAAACAATAATTTAACACTATTTATCTGAGGAGCTGACTGATTTGAATTTCACTTCATCACAGAGCTCTCATATCTTATAACAGAATTACTTTTACTTTAGAGCGACAGTCACATTTTGTTTAATTAAAATAAAACTAACACCAGTATGCAATAGGACACGGTTTTAAACATGAAATAACGTATTGTAAATCACATGTAGTCCGACTAAAAGCTCCTACCATGACAGGTGGCCCATCAACAGCTAGCAGGGGCGGATCTACTGGGGTGGCATGGGGTGGCAGTTGCCACCCCAACAGAGAGCCTTGCCACCCTGTTTGCCACCCCAGCTGGACAGCTTCGACAACACTGAATGCAGCACAATGTACCGGTAGTGATGTGGTCCACACTCCTTACCAGTTGGTGGCGGTAATGCACACCTATAGTTTTTTGCCATTGCCTACCTCCATTAAACTCATCAAGAAGAAGAAGAAGCATTGTACAACTGAGTTCTGACTGAGTGGCGGCGGGAAGTGAGAAATGAAATGAAAAGAAGACTGAACACAGCAGTACGAGAGGAAACAAGTAAAAAAGTATTAAATACGTCCCTTTTTGAAAAGTAACTGCAATAGTAGGCAGTGCAAGGAGGAGAGTGGTTGTCTCCTGTAAAGACGCCAAGTCAAAGTCGAGTACCGTCTGGCTTTACTATTTTCAACGAGGCGGCTAGCTTAACCACAGTATTCAGAACCAGTCACGGCTGCAGAGTAGGTCCGGCAAAAATAGGCAAAAATTTTACGTCAATAGACATATGCCAACTTTTGTTCTAACTCCAAATTGTTTTTTAAAAATTCAAGCGGTGTTGCACTCTAAATCAGCCCTGTTTTTTTGTTGTTGTTGAAGAGAGGCCAGATGACACACACAGCCAGGGTCCAGCACCAAGCCAAGATGAAGGTCCCCCTCCAAAAAGAAAGTCAGCACTGGTTCATCTTATCATCTTATTTTTTTAAGATTTTTTTTATATACTGTAGGGAACTGTTTAATCTTAATTAAATTTTAATTTTATTTTAGCTGTTTTTATATAAAAGTCCAACCAAGGACTGGGTTTGCAAATTAGCCTATGGCTAGAAATCCTGTGTACAAGACAACGGTTGCTTCGTTTTTAACATGTAACATTGTTTATTGTGCTGTCCTTGTTCAAATAAACTTGAATGAATGAATGAAAGATGTTTCACCAGGTCAGTGTGCCCACTAAATCCATCAGAACCACAGCTGAAGAAGAGCTGAAGAAGAGCCTGGAAGTCCCTCCACTGACTCTCTCAGCAGACCCTCTCCATTGGTGGAGATTTCATGAGGGAGAGTTTCCTCTACTGTCTGAAATAGCTAAACGCTGCCTGTGCATCCCTGGCACAGTGTTCTCTACAGCAGGGGACATTGTGACTGCACAGCGCAGCACTCTTACTCCTGACCATGTTGATCAGCTTGTTTTTCTGCAAAAGAATCTAGTCATTATTAAAAAGAGTTCTACATCATACCATTTAGATGGTTTACAAATTACAGTTCTGAAGTGTTTTTATACAGACATGCACAAGATTTGAGATTTTGTTTCAGATTTTGTTTTAAAGATTTAAATGCAACATGACTGAGACTGAAGTCTGTACATTTCACATTTAGTTTGTTTTGAAAATGTAGCAATCGTTAGCAATATGGTTAAAAAACAACAAATGTGAAATCTGTATTTTATTTTGAGTTAAATGTTTATGCAATACTCTGTTTACTTTTGTATTCTGTGATGAACCTGAGACCTGTCCAGAGTGTCCCCTGCCTCTTGAACCGTTCCTGCTGGATATGGGCACCTGCGATCCAATAAGAAAAAAGCGGGTAAAGATAAAGATAATCAATGAATGGATGGATTTTGTTTGAAAGATTTACCAAATATTTTAAACAAAATCCCTCCATACATATTTGAAATATGGATGAATGCAATATGATTAAGACTGTGAAGTTTTTGTTTTCTTAGTTAAATGTTTATGCAATATAGTTTACTTTTGTATTTTTGAATTATTTGTGATGGACTTGAGACTTGTCCGGGGTGTCCCCCGCCTCTCGCACAGTGCTGGATATGGCAGCTGATTTGACCATCAAAGTGCATTTATTAAGGAAAAGTTAAACTGAGACAAAACTTTTCTATCATTTCAAGCAAACAAATAATTGTTTTTAAGTGTTTATCTTGTTAAATTATTGTTAAAGTCCTCCCGTGCACGCTCCCGCTGTAAGGATGTGGCCACCCGCGGCCACCATTTGGCAGGCAATACGACGAAGCGTCGCATTCATGGATTTTTCCACTTTATTAGACATTTGGACTGATGCAACTTATAAGGCGGAGCGACATGTACAGCAGAAAATACGGTACATGAGGGAGCAACAGCTGGGACACGATGGTGCCACACACAAAGAACAGAGTCGAACACAAGGATCAGAAAATAAAAGAAAGAAGAGAAAACACAAAAAAAACAGTCAAAAGGACAGATTTTGTCAGTCAACCTGAAAAGAAGATGGCCGCCACACCTAGTCATTGTGGTGTGGTAGTAGCTGAGAGTCACTGCAAGGTATATTCTGAAAGCCACCATTTCTCAACACTGGATTGTCTTGGTTTATACATCTGACATGAAATGTGGCCACACATTTTGTCAAATAATGCTTGGCTTGCTGTATTTTTTTGGACTGTAATAAAATTCAAAGTATAATTCATAATGATACCGTATTTTTGGGACTCTAAGGTTCACTTAAAATCTTTTTATTTTCTTAAAAATTGACAGTGAGCCTTATAATCAGGTGCACCTATTAATTCTGGTTGTGCTTACTGACCTCGGACTGATTTTATGTGGTACACGGTGCTCAAAAATCTGCCAAAATGAACTTGTTTTGCTTAATGCGCCTTATAATCAATCGGGTGCACCTTATAGCCCGAAAAATATGGTATACAGGTGGTCCCCGATTTACGAGCACATCGACTTACGAGGTTCCGAATTTACGAGGTTATCATATTTAATAAAAATATGAAATAAATAAAAAAACTCTTTTTTTTGTGTGTTTAAATGTTCTTAATTTCATGTGTACATCACTTTGTTGCAGCTGTGGTTGTTTTAAAGGCTTTATAAATAATAATTATTTAAAAAAAATGAATTTTTAATCATATTTGCGCAGCTTCCGGCCGTTTCCGGAAATGCCGCGGTGTCATCCATTTTACGTTTAGTTACAGTCTCTGCACTCAGCAGCTGGCTTTGGAGGACCGTTTGTCCGATCAGGGTTGCCTCATATGGATAAATGAGCTGGAAATGCTCGGTGAACTCTGTGGACGTCTCAGGCCCGGAGCAGCAGCAGCCGATCGCTCCCACGCACCCACCACGCCGCGCCGCCCGACAACAGCAGCTCATGGGCCGGGCTAACACGCAGCTAATGCTAACGCGGGGACACTGAGCCGACAGGCCGCAGAGAGGCCATCTGCATCCGGGAGCTCACCTCGATGTCCGCTTTGCAGCCTAAGATGTCGGAGACACCGAGCTAACAGAGAAGCTAACATGCTAAAACGCGGAGAAACCGCGCCGACAGCCTTTTTTGGATGGGCTAATGCTAACAGGTGCAGCTAATGGTGGCTAACGCGTGCAGATGGTTTTGGATGGATGGACACCACAGAGAAACGGCTTTCAGTAAGTTATAGGAGCCAAGATGGTGTAGTGGCAGGGCTTTCGACTTCGGACCCGAAGGACGTGGGTTCGCGCCCCGGCCACTACACACCTTGGGGTGTCTATGAGTGCACACCTAATTCTCCAGCTCTCCGGGCGCTTTCTATGGCTGCTCACTGCACCACCTGGTGGTGGTTGGGTTAAATGCAGAGACAAATTTCGTCTGTGTATGGGAAACATACACAGATGACAGACAAAGACATTATTATTATTATTATTAATTATTAAATCTTTTTCTGGGTCCAAATGTATGGCCTTAACAAGCTAACAGTCCTTCCTGTAAACAGTTTGGACGCGTGGACCTGCACGAAGCGGAGCTCGGACATGCAAGAGCTAACATGCAAACAGACGGACAAGCTGCAGCTCAAAGTAAGAAATTATTTTTTTATTTTTTATGTATGTGTTTTTTTAATAAATAGGATAATTAGGATAGGCGAAGTGCTTGTTAACTTGGTAACTGTTCATTACGTACATGTACGTGTATTAGTGGCAGCTTGTGCGGAAAATAAAGGTAGTCCCCGATTTACGTGATTTTCATCTTACGAGATAGTCGTAGTAACGGAACTCGCTCGTAAGTCTACCTGTATTGATGAATGGATTTTCCTGAACAACTGATTTTATAAACTACAAAGTTTTCATTCCGCATAAAACAAGATATTATAAACTTTGGTCTTAATGAAAGTGTGAAAAAGCGTTCTCGTGAGAGCAGTTTCTGCCACATATGCCCCCCTGCTAACGGTCTAATGAAACAGTCCCACAGCCTAATGTGACACCTTCAGATTGCATTACTCCTAAATGACCCAGACTGCAACTAAAGGGTGTAGACTTTAAATTAAAGTAATTAAGATCATTAAATTCTACACTTGGAAATTGGCTTCATTTGTCTCGTGTTAATGGAAAGTGCTGGATCATCCCTGAAAACGTCCTCAAAGAAGCTATTGTGCTTCTTTTTGTTTTTGAGGACTGGGGGGATTTTCATGGCTTTGCACTCCCCAGCCTGAAACATAAAGTCTGTAAATAATAAACAGAGACATCTACATATTCCTGGATGAGTTGAAGCTTAACCTCCACTGATTTCTCTCCTCGTCAATGACAAAATGCTACAGGGGAGGGGAAGCACTTTTTAAGGTTTTGTCAAAAAGCTTGTTGAGACACAGAGCTGCTCAGCTGACGATGATGAAAAAAAAAGGAGATCTACACACAAAATGTAATTTCAGTCAGTGGGTGGAACGTTAGAGGAAGGAGCACATCTGTGCAGGGAAGAGACAGAGTACCAGCTCCACCTACAGACAGGCTCAGAGAGACCCACATCTGCAGCAGCTGGCATCTAATGAAACCAAATGGCACCTGACTTGTGTGATACACTGTTGACACTTTTCTTTAGTTTGCCAGTTCTGGGACTAAAACATGAAGTGTTTTTATTCTATACAATAATTTTAATGTGTTTTTTATCATTTATAAAAAGACAAAGTTATTACAATCTCAAAGGGACAGAGATATTCATCAAACCACAATTCAGAACCAGCTTAAAGGGACGGTCTACCTCAATTCAGGGAGTTCGATTGTGGAATGCTCTGGAGAGTGATGTTAAAAATGCAAAATCAATGTATACATTTAAGAAAAAGGTCAAAAAGGACTTGCTCAAAAACTATATATGATGTAACTTAGTGTGTTTGTGTATTACACTTATGTTGTACTTATGATGTAGCTTAGTGCGTTTGTGTATTACAGTTAGAAAAATTAAGTAGAGTTATTCATTTTGTGACGTAGTTTGTGTATTACAGTTAGAAAAAATTAAGTAGAATTATTCATTTTGTGATGTAGTTTGTGTATTACAGTTAGAAAAATTAAGTAGAATTATTCATTTTGTGATGTAGTTTGTGTATTACAGTTAGAAAAATTAAGTAGAATTATTCATTTTGTGATGTAGTTTGTGTATTACAGTTAGAAAAATTAAGTAGAATTATTCATTTTGTGATCTAGTTTGTGTATTACAGTTAGGAAAATTAAGTAGAATTATTCATTTTGTGATGTAGTTTGTGTATTACAGTTAGAAAAATTAAGTAGAATTATTCATTTTGTGATGTAGTTTGTGTATTACAGTTAGAAAAATTAAGTAGAATTATTCATTTTGTGATGTAGTTTGTGTATTACAGTTAGAAAAATTAAGTAGAATTATTCATTTTGTGATGTAGTTTGTGTATTACAGTTAGAAAAATTAAGTAGAATTATTCATTTTGTGATGTAGTTTGTGTATTACAGTTAGAAAAATTAAGTAGAATTATTCATTTTGTGATGTAGTTTGTGTATTACAGTTAGAAAAATTAAGTAGAATTATTCATTTTGTGATGTAGTTTGTGTATTACAGTTAGAAAAATTAAGTAGAATTATTCATTTTGTGATGTAGTTTGTGTATTACAGTTAGAAAAATTAAGTAGAATTATTCATTTTGTGATGTAGTTTGTGTATTACAGTTAGAAAAATTAAGTAGAATTATTCATTTTGTGATGTAGTTTGTGTATTACAGTTAGAAAAATTAAGTAGAATTATTCATTTTGTGATGTAGTTTGTGTATTACAGTTAGGAAAATTAAGTAGAATTATTCATTTTGTGATGTAGTTTGTGTATTACAGTTAGAAAAATTAAGTAGAATTATTCATTCTGTGATGTAGTTTGAAGGTTATCATTGGTTGAACAAACTGTGAAATAAGGGGCAGATATAATAAGATTTCATCTTCTTTCTGCTCCCTTCATTTTATCCTACTTGTATTCTTGTATCTGATGAAACTGTCTTGTATTGTTCTTTTAAAATGAACGAATAAACATCAAATCAAATCAAATCATTATTATTTGTAATGTGCGTGAAAATGAACATTTCAGTTGCTGAACAAAAACGTTTTTAAAAAGTCTTCAGTTCATCCAAAGTGCTGCTGCCAGAGTCTCAACTGGAGTTAGTAGGAGATCTCTCCAGTTTTAGCTTCTCTCCATTGGCTCCCTGTCAAATTCAGAATTGAATTCAAAATCTTACTTCTAACCTACAAAGCTCTCAAAAACCTAGCTCCATCTTATATTTGAGATCTTACTGTTCCATATTTTCCTAACAGAGCACTTCACTCTCAGACTGCAGGTTGTGGTTCCTAGAGTTTCCAAAAGCAGAATGAGAGGAAGATCTTTCAGTTATCAGGCTCCTCTCTTGTGGAACCAACTTCCAGTTTTTGTCCATGAGGCTGACACATTGTCCAGTTTTAAGACTGGACTTCAGACTTTCCTTTTTGATAAATCCTATAGTTAGGGTTGGCTTGTTATGCTGCTAAAATTTAGACTACTGTAGGACAAATTGACCTAATTTCCTTAAATTGCTAAAATTGAATAGTTTTCATTTCAACCTGGAGAGACTCACAAAACGATAGAGAGTAACACAATTAAAAGGTTTTATTGATTAGGGTTTCTTTGGCGCTCGGGCCCTGGCGGAGGGCATGCATGCCGGACTGCTGAGAGCTTGAATGTCCGGCATAGGGAGATAGATTATGGATATCTCCCCCCCGGGACCCGAACCCGGTGGTGGAGACGGGACCGCAGACGTCCAATCCATCCCACCGGTACGTGAATGACGGCCAGCCAGCGGCCGTCGGCTCCGGTCAACCCCGAGACAAACACCAGCGCAGAACTCCCATCCTGAGCAAGCACGAAGCGACAGTGGGAAGGAAAAACTCCCCCGTGAGGAAGAAACCTCCAGCAGAACAAAGGCTCAGGACAAGCGGCCATCTGCCTCGACCGGCTGGGTTGCAGGGAACAGGAAGCAGGAGCGCACACAGCCACAGGACCAGGACGGAGGCGAGCAGGACGGAGGCCGGAGGCGAGCAGGACATCCCCAGGAGGCGCAGGCGGGACGAAGAACAGGGGAGAACCGCGGAACCAGAAACCCCGGGTGGAGAAGGGGAGGTGGAGGCAACCAGACTTGCAACGGGCAAACAGGAAGAGGTGAGGAAAGGGGACGCCTTATATCCAGGTGGACAGTTGAAGAGTGATTCGATGCAGCTGTGAGTCTTGCCATTGTTGAATTTGCGTCTTCGACTCCATTTGATATTATTTCTAACTTATCACGTGTTTCTTGACCTGCCATTGTGTATATGTTCCTCTTAAACCCAGCCAGTCAAAGCAGATGACCGCTTACATAGACTCTTGAATTACATCTCCGTCCGGTTGATGGCGGTAATACACCGAGTTTGTAAACTGCCAGAAAACACCATCGAAGAAGAAGAAGAAGATGACCGCTTGTCCAGAGCCTGGTTCTGCTAAAAATTTCTTCCTCATGAGGGAGTTTTTCTTTCTACTGCCGCCTTCATGCTTGTTCAAGATGAGAGTTCTGTGATGAAGTTAAACTCAGTCTGCTCCTCAGATAAATAATCTTCTTAGATAACTTATCTGTATATATATATACACTGTATACTGTATATGAATGTTTCTGTTCAGTGCTGAGATGACTTCGTGACTTGGTGCTATATAAATACTTTGTAAACTGAACTGAAATTTAACTTAAAACCCAGATGTTGAACAAAGAATATCTGTAGCAATTATTGGGTGAATAAATTCAAGAGAATTTGTCACAAATTGTTTGGTTGTCCTAAACAATAAGTCGTCACCTCCATCCGCTTTTACTGAAGCAGCAACCAGTTAACCAAATCCTGGTTAAAAACATGCAAACTACACATTCGGAAAGAGAACCAGCACCGTCAGGAGTCTAGTAAATGGAGGACCACTTTCATACTTTTTTTTACGCATGACATTTTGTCTTGCAGCAAGAAATAGATGTACTGTATCTGTCAACGCCTGATGGTTTATCTTCCAAAAGTTGGTTCCAAGACCATGTTTAATCAACAAGTTCAAACCAGCTCCACCAAGATCGAGTTTTATTTAATCTCTCTATAAAACCTCTGAAAAATCTGCCTTTTCTCTCAGCTCAGTCTTGATGCTGTGAACATCATTCAGTGTTCGTGTTTCAACCTTTACTTTCATCCAACACCTTGGACTCGAGCTCCATAAATTGTTTTGCTTATGTGCAACTTTGTGAATCTATTTAATTGGCCAGAAAAGGCCATTTCTCATTTACTTTATAGAAAATTTGAATCTGACCCAAAACACTACTTTTTGACTTTTCACTCAGCATTCAAATAATTAAGCGCAAATTGAAACAAAAGTGTAGCTCTCAACCATTCATTTATTACATCGAATAATGATTCAAGTTCGTAACGGGTTGTTAAGCAAGAACCAAAACAATTACTTTTAATTATAGTGAAGCGGTTGCGTGTAAAGTGCTCATAGTGTGAGATTAATGAGCTGCAAGTTAAATTGTGTCAACACGAACATCAGTTCGCTGAAACAACACACAATGATTTAAGGCGTTAAAGGGATTGTGACATGATGGTGGAAATTTGCATATTTGTCAGAACATATATATCTTTTATCATTGAGCTCTGTTTGTTTTTGCAAAATAAATTATAAATATATTAAAATTTTATTCTAAATTATGGTAATTTTTTCTCTGGGATACGCCCCTAAAATTCTGCGCATTTCCGCAAAACGTCATCTTGACGTGACAACGGGAAGAAGGCAGAGCCTTGCCCGTTTGTCTGGTGTTTTTTAACTGCTTGCCATACTCATTCATTTCCTGAAGGATCGCCTCTTTTTACTTGCTTTTATTTGTGTAACTTGAAAAATGCCGTCACGTTGTAGCGCATTTGGGTGTTCTAATATCAGCAGTGAACAAGTGAGTTCACAAATTTCCAAAAGATGAGAAACTTCGACAAGAATGGACCAGACAAGGACCGGTGGGTTCCTACTAAGAGTCGTATGTCTGCAGCGACCATTTTACTGCCAATTGTTATCAGCACCAAAAGAATCTTTAGGATTACCAGTAAGATTCAGAAGACTTTTAAAACCGGATGCTATTCCTACTATTTTTAAAAGAAAATCTACAGAAGAAAGTCCCACAGGAGCTACCATGTCGAAACAACGCAGGGACCATCGGAAGACTGTCCAGGAGATGAGTAAGTCTTTGTGTAAACATAATCGGAGGTGTGTAGTGTTTTAGATTATAAACTATTTATTTTACGTGAGTTCATGTTGTTTTACTTTATACACTGTGAGTGTATAAAGCCAATTATCACGGCAGATTATGTTTGTTCGCTGCTAACAAGCTAGCCGAATCAGTAGCACACACACTTTTCTAATAATGTATTTTTAAATTATGTCTGCGCGATCAGGTAACATCTGTAGTTTCTTTTTATTCGGGGAGGGTTTATTAATGAGAGTTTCGGATGATTTACTGTCTTAAAATGATAGATCTCAGACGCGATCGGACATGCTCCGCCATTATTATTTAAATGCGCGTTGGAGCGTGCATTCCCGTTGTCACGTCACTGATGATGATTTGCGGAAATGCGCAGATTTTTAGGGGCGTATCCCAGAGAAAAAACTACCATAACTTGGAATGGAATTTTAATATATTTATAATTTTGCAAAAACGAACAGAGCTGAATGATATAAGATATATATGTTCTGACAAATATGCAAATTTCCAACATCATGTCACAATACCTTTAAGATTTAGTTGACCACAGTGTGTAAAATATTAAGGTTCTATAATTTACACGATTGAGTTAAAATAGTCCTATATTTCGTTAGCATTTATAAGTAAAATATTAAACTACACCAGTTGTCCTGCTCCAGTATTTCATCAAGCTCTGCAGAAACCTGTTAATTCATTCAACTGTGCTGAAGAAGAAAAACATCTATCATGCAAAAACCTCAAAGAGCAGGTTTGGACGTGGCTGTAATGTTCCTTTCCGTCCAGCAGGTGGCAGAATAACAACACAAATCCTGTTACACTTTTAGTGCGTTTTGCTCACTCGCCCTTTGTTGAAACAAGTGTACATAAAGTTGAAAAAAAAAATAGTGGACAAAAATATACAAATGCTTAATTGTACAGATACAAATCCTGACAAATAAAAAGAACCCCACTAAATAAATTGTCCTTAAATGTGTCCATATAAATATGCTGGTGAAGATTCTCAGTCGTCCAGGACATGATGAAATCAAAAAAGGCGTTCAATACAGGATCAACAATTTAAATAGAATGGGCATGTTAGTTAATTTGTGGTGTCATTTCAGTTTCCAATTTCATATGTTGGTGCGTGACTTGTAAGCCTGTATAAAACTTCTCGTTCTCACAGCTTCCATTCAGAATTGAAAAAGACTTCTGGACAGAAGTCGAAACGTTTTCTGCAACAAATAAAGTCCAGTTGATCCTGTATTGAACGCCTTTTTTGATTGTCCATATAAATGCATGCACGAACAGAAAAGGTGCTTGTGATCTTTCAACTTGATAGTCAAGTTCTTCTTGAATCTTCTTGGCAAAAATATGGAGTCTCTTCGGGCGTGGGACACAGGACAGATATGTAATACAGCCAGGAGACAGCAGCCTCACTGTCTGTCAAAGAAAGAAAAAATACGAAATGAGAATAGCCAAACGAAGAACAACAAATACACTAAAATATGTCCAGTTTAATTCAAGCTGATCGGCTGAATCTGCCGTTTACCATCAGGCTAAGTCCAGCTTCTTCTGTGTTTCTGACAGTTTGTCCTGAAGTCGTTTCTTCCTCCAGTCCAGAAACTTCCTCCTCATTCTGTTCGCCTGCCAGCCCGACAAGAAGCCCACGGCAAAAGAAACCACCACGGCGACTTGGAGCGTCCTCTCCGAGAAGTCCGCCATGTTTGTCCTCAGAGCGACTGACTGGACTGTTCGCGGAAACCGGAAACGCTTCACAGGAAGTACATGAAGCCCTGCTAGCGCTTCAAAATAAGAGTCCAGACTTTTCTTTTCTAAGGTGGTTTCTAAGGTTTTTTTAAGGTAGTACGGAAGCGTAGTGCTGCCACCTGGAGAAAATATTTTTTGGGGCTTATGTAGTGATAACGTGATACGTATCACGTTATTACGTGATACGTATCACGTTATTACGTGATACGTATCACGTTATCACGTGATAATATCACATAATAACGTGATACATATCACGTAATAACGTGATACGTATCAAGTAATAACCGTGTATATATATCAAGTAATAACCGTGTATATATATATATATATATATATATATAGATATATATATATATATATATATATATATGGTGGTCTGTCAGGGCCTGCAAAGCCTTCTCTGAATGCCTAAAATTATTTAAAATTTAAAATTTAAATTATTATTATTATTATTTTAGACCGGGCTTTCAGTGTGGCTGCCCCCCGCCTGTGGAACTCTCTTCCTGACTGTCTGAGAGCCCCACAGTCTGTGGTTGACTTAAGAGCGGCTTGAAGACCTTTTCAACCGAGCATACTCTACCTCCTCATGATTCTACTTTTGATCTTAGTTGATACTGTTATTGATTTTACTTGTTTTATTACTTGTTTTATTGACATTTAATTCTGTTGCACTTTGTAGCACTTTGAGATTTTCATTAATGAAAAGTGCGTTATAAATTGAATTCATTATTATTATTATTATTATTATGTTTTGTCCACATATTAAATAATTACAAATGGTCTGGCCGCTTCCTTTCATTGCTGCTCCCCTGGTTGAGCTGCTTCCAGAGTGTATTTTCATATTTAAGCATTGAACCAATCACATTTCAGCCACTATTTGTTGCCAGGGTCAAAGAAATCTGCCTGAAAGCCTTCACTGGCTTCACTGCAAGCCTTGTGGCTCTGTCCACCAAGCTGTTTCTTCAACCAATCAGATGTTGAGTTGGCCACACCTAATGTCTATGGGCGACACCAGAAGCCTTCTCTGCAACTTTTACGTTTTCTGTACGTCGTACAGAAACGTCAGTGTATTCACACGCTCTGATTGGACAGTCAGAGTGTACAACCAGAGCTAGCAAGCTGCATCTGTAGCAGCTGCACGAGCAAAGATATTGTTGTGTTCATTTAATAGCTGGATGGATTTTGTGTACAAATAATCTGGATTTTTGGTGAGTAAAATGTTGCTATATTCCTAAATGATATTGAAAATCAGCTGGATTTAAAAAAATAGTTTCGCTGTGTCAAGCATGTGCACTGCATGTCTTTAAAATTTAACAAGATACACACCTTAAAAATATATTTGTTTGCTGACATTATAGTAAAAGTGTGTTTGAACTGAACTTTTCTTTTAAAAATGAACGTAATTGTCAAATAGCTGATAGGTTCGCTTTGACCGGTCTTCATGTGCGTGCGCTGCTAAAACCTTCATCTGTTTAAAATAAATTTAATAAGATTAACACTTAAAAAAATATTTGTTTGCTGAAAATTATAGCAAAGATGTGTCTGAGCTGAACTTTTCTTTAAGAAATGAATATAATGTTCAAATCCGCTGGATTTAAATAGTTTCACTTGTCGGGTCCAAACGTGCGCCGTGCTGCAACAACCTTCATCTCTTTAGAATGTAACAAGATAAACACCAAAAAATATTTATTTATTTATTTTTATTCAAACTCGTTGAATTCTTCATCCCCTGCGTCGCTGGTGAAGAGTTCTGTCAACTCCTGAGCAGGTAACAGGTGCAGCGCTCAGAGCACTGCCCTCCTCCTCCTGCACGTCAGCTCCAGCAAACATCCTGCCTTCCTGAACCCAGACAGACTGAGGTCCAAGCTTTATCCTTCCATCCATCCATCCATCCAAACGTCCGTCCATCCGTCCGTCCATCCATCCATCTTTATATCCATCCATCCATCCGAGGACCTGCTGCACGTCACGTGCATCTGTCCTGTAGCTGTGAAGCTGCTGTCCATCACGGCGCAGAGCTGCTTTGAACTTGGTCAAACCTTCCAGGATGATGCAGGAATGGAGTTAAACACTATAATTTTATCTTTAAACTGCAGCATGATGTGCGCCGCCCACACGCTGTCCATCCAGCAGTACTTTTTTTTGGTCTAAAATATCCGTACACAGGTATACTGGTCGTTAAAAGCCTAGAGGGTCCTTTAGCGCCCGTAGTGGCCGAAAGTGGTACTGCTCCATTTTTTCCCCCATCAGAATGAATGGAAACGGTCATATCTTCTTCTTCTTCTTCTTTCGGCTTTTCCCTTTTCAGGGGTCGCCACAGCGAGTCATCCTCCTCCATCTCACTCTGTCCTCTGCATCCTCTGTCCTCACTCCATCTACCTTCATGTCCTCTCTAACTGCATCCATATATCTCCTCTTTGGTCTCCCTCTGTGTCTTTTTCCTGGCAGCTGCATTTCAGAGTCAGAGTCAGAGAGTCTTTATTGTCATTTGCACCGCATGTGGTACATGTGATGAAAACGAGATTATATACACGAGGTCCCAGTTACATCCAACAACAAATGAAAGAGAAAAACAGTAATAACATCTAGAATTAACTAAGAAAAACATCAACTAGTAATACACTAAGCCTAATATAGTGGGAATAAACAGCAGCACGAACATGAGTTTGTATGAGCAGATGGTCACAGATTTCTAACATCCTTCTACCAATATACCCACTGTCCCTGCTCTGGACATGTCCAAACCATCTCAGTCTTGCCTCCCTAACTTTATCTCCCAGTTGTTCAACATGTGCTGTACCTCTGATTATCTCATTCCTGATCTTATCCATCCTTGTCACTCCTAAGGAGAACCTCAGCATCTTCATTTCTGCTACTTCCAGTTCTTTCTCCTGTCTTTTTGTCAATGACACTGTCTCCAGACCATACAACATAGCTGGTCTCACCACTGTCTTGTAAACTTTTCCTTTGACCTTTGCTGACACCTTTTTGTCACAAATCACTCCTGAAACTTTTCTCCATCCACTCCATCCTGCCTGGACTCTCTTTTTCACTTCTTTACCACATTCCCCATTTTCCTGGACAGTGGACCCCAAGTACTTGAAGTCCTGCACCTTTGTGACCTCTGCTCCTTGTAGCCTCACTGTTCCACTGGCCTCCCTCTCATTCACACACATGTACTCTGTCTTACTACGGCTGACTTTCATTCCTCTTCTTTCAAGAGCATACCTCCACCTCTCCAAGTTCTCTTCCACTTGTTCCCTGTTCTCACCACAGATCACAATGTCATCTGCAAACATCATAGTCCATGGGGATTCCTGCCTGACCTCATCTGTTAGTCGGTCCATCACCAGAGCAAACAAGAAGGGGCTCAGAGCCGATCCTTGATGCAATCCCACCTCCACCTTGAAGCTATCTGTCACTCCTACAGCACATCTCACCACTGTCCTGCTGTCTTCATACATGTCCTGTACCAGTCTAACATACTTTTCTGCCACTCCAGATTTCCTCATGCAATACCACACCTCCTCTCTTGGCACCCTGTCATATGCTTTTTCTAAATCCACAAACACACAATGAATGAATGGAAACGGTCATATATCAGCCAAAAATTGGTCTAAAAATATGGGGAAAATAGTTATTGATGGTTGAATTGATTCAGATAGAGCACTGCTGAAGGCCTAGGTGTGAAATGCACAGCCCGCCACTGATTAATACTGTTTGCATTTATTACTACTGTTTACATTTATTACTACTGTTTACATTTACACTACTTT
>JBBPBX010001776.1:27989-45439 GCA_038048925.1 Garcialebias charrua | reverse complement strand
TATATATGTATATATATATATGTATATATATATATAACCAAAATGAGACCAAAAACAACTACCAGAAGATGTAAAATAAACACAAATGGAAACATTTGTAAGATACACAGTCTGAAATATTCCCGTTGTGTTGCTGTAAGTATCAGTGGTTTGTTTTAAAGTTTGTGTCTTTGTACATGTGCACAAAGCTTCTATGGGTTTAAGACCCCTATGAAACAGAAAAACACAAATACAGTACACATTCGGTCCCTCCTGGGTGTTTCCTTGCATCATTTAAAAAAAAATAGCATGATTAAACATTAAGTACTGTGGCAAAAGTTTGAAAAAATAGTTTGGGTTTAAGCAAAAGTTTGACCTATACTGATTGTGAACAATCATTAAGTTTAACACAGTGTTGTCTGTAGAGCATCATAAGGCTGCATCACCTTTGCATCACAATTGTTAATGCAAGAATTCATCTGTTGCCATGAAGTACTGCTTTAGTAGAGACCTTTACGTTCAAAGTGGAATAAAAAGAGGTATGGTGCACTGTAAACTGTTAAAACCAGACAAGTGAATGAGTTTTGGAGAAGATACTAATAGACTATACACTAAAGGGATTGTTCTTATCATTTTAAGCTTTTAACCTTCATGCTGGACAACGACCTTGCTACAAGGATCAGCATAATGTTGGACCGCACTGGGAGAGATTTTTCGGTTTTGTCCCAATCCAGCCACGCTCTGATTGGTTGTGGAAATTCTGAAGGACGTAAAGGGGTCGTGATTTAGTGTGAAGGTGTCTAAGTGAGGTTGTGACCAAATAATATCTTACCTGTTGTGGATTAGTCTTTGAACAACCTCAGATTGGAGAAATAGGGTTTGCAAAGAGAAACCCAAATTTAAGGAGGTTTCTGCCATTTTAAGTCAAATCAAGCTTTACAGAGGTTCATACAAATGCAATTTTAAAAAAGTTGTTAATTTCAGATTACAAGATTGTTTAAGATTACCATATTTTTTGGCCTATAAATCATGTATTTTTTATTTATTTTTTGCACAGTTTTCATGCCCTGCGACTTATAGGCCGAAGCAACGTATTTATGGATTTTTCCCATATTTATAAATCATTTTTTTCTTTCTGCGATATGACTGTTTTCATTCATTCTGACTGAAAATTTGTGAACAGTACCATTTTCAGCTGCTAGATGGCAGCAGAGTAGTAGTAGCAGTAAGGCATGCCATTGTATATTGTAATAGATAAACATGGCTATAATGACAAATTCAAAAAAGCTCAATAAAAAACAACTGGACTTTATACTTTACTTTATACTTTATTGTTTTTGTCTTGAACTTTTTTTAATTTACCATGTTCTGGATGACTGAGAATCTTCACCAGCTATTAATGACACAATCACCTTGCCTTAGTCCCCCCACCTTTGTTCTGCTCACTGCTTGGAGCAAGTCAAACCAGCTGCACCGCCCCAGCGAAATGCAGCTAATTTGACCATTAAAGTACATTTACTGAGTAAAAGTTCAAACGAGAACACACCTTTGCTACAATTTTGAGCAAACAAATAATTGTTTTAGGTGCTTTTCTTGTTAAAGGACAACACCCACCGTGACAGTAACAATTCACCATATTGGACAATTACTGTAGTAGAATATGATGTCTATTTTCATTTTTGCATTTGGGCCAGGTGAGTGTTAGCCTGGTTGTAACCAGACCCTTGTCCTTCACTTCGCTTTGGACTAGGGTCTGGCATTCTTCCCATTGAAAACGATTTCTCCTGGAGATTTTTGAATGGACCAATCAGAGAACAGAAGGTGGAGTTTTGTTAGTTTAGCCTGGCGAGGTCCAGGCTATCAGATAAATTGCTCAGAAACCACTCGGTGGATATTTTTTCTGCCACCAGTGTGTAATTATATGGCTCTAATTTACTGACTGTTGGCCTAGATAAAACATTTGAGATAAAATTCGATTTTTTATCATTTATTTTCGTAGCGCACCCGAGGCTGTTTGGAAAATGTCAAACCGAAACTATTTAAATCCAGCAGATTTGACCATTTCGTGAATTGATTTAGGAACTGTTAAGCTCAGGAACACTTCTGATATAACGTCAGCTAAGAAATATATTTTTTATCAGCAGAGAAATAATAGTTTTTTACCTTGTTTTGATGAAAATTCCTTCGTGGCGGCAGCCATTTTGAATGACGACGTCAGTCGACATCGTTCAAAACTCCGCCTTCTGCTCTCTGATTGCTCAGGAACACTTCTGATATAACGTCAGCTAAGAAATATATTTTTCTCAGCAGAGAAATAATAGTTTTTTACCTTGTTTTATTGAAAATTCCTTCGTGGCGGCAGCCATTTTGAATGACGACGTCAGTCGACGTCGTTCAAAACTCCGCCTTCTGCTCTCTGATTGGTCCGGTCAAAATCTACCGGAGATATCCTTGTCTATGGGACAAGTCCCAGACTGTGCAGTGAAGGGAAATGAGAATTGAGCGGAGCTGTGCAGGAAGGCGAGGGCCAGGCTAGGTGAGTGTAAAAAAAAAGAAAAAAAAGAAAAACGGAGTCCCGGAAGAATCGGGAAACCCCGCCGATGATTGCCGAAGTCGGGAATGACGTTAAAAAAAGGATCCAGTCAGAAGGCAGGAGTGAGTTCGCGATGGAGGCTTATGAGAGTGATGCTGATTTCAGTGAAAGTTCCAATGGCTTTTCTTTAGTGATCGCTTCCTCCTCGCTGTCTCCATGACTGAAATAAGGAAATGAATTAATTTGTCGCGAGCGAATTACACTCGTGTTCAACGTGGCTGTTCAGGGTTTCCTGGTGGGCTGCGGGAACAGCGCTCCCTGTTTTTTTTTTTTTAGAACTTTTTAATAAGATATAACACCGCTGCGGCTGGGGCTGTGTGGAGCTGCCCGCTTGCCTTTTTGTTCTCTCCCCCCGACCTGTCAATCAATTCAGTAGGTTGACAGGTCGGGTGGAGAGAAAGAGGGGGGCGAGCCGCGTGGCTTCGCACAACTTCGGCTGCAGCGGTGTTGCATCTTGTTGGAAGGTTCTGGAGAATGGGGAGGGCAGGGAGCGCTGATCCTGCGCCCGCAGCCCGCCGGGGGCTTTGCGGAGCCGCGCGGCCACACACGAGTTTGGTTCGCTCCGACAAATTCATTCATGGATAGTTGGCACAGCTCTTCCTTCAGTCTCGTACAACTTTTCCCCTTAAATCCAAATGCCTGCATCATTGCTGACTCGTAGTCTTCCGGTTTAAAGTGTTTTGAACACAAAACACTGTCTGCTACTCCATGGAGCAATGAAGTCAGCTCGTTTGACTTGAACAAACTTTATCCAGCATTCTGAATCCTTTTGATGTTGGGAAATAATGAACACTAACGCCATCCTTCGAGGTATTGCAGCAGAGGGCAACACATCGTTTTTATTAGTTGTATTCGTAACTACTCTGGTCAGAAATAAGGAAGCTGTAGATGCATGATGCTCCGCCTGCATTCAAGGCGGATACTTCAGTGACGTCAATGCCCATATATGGAGATGGACACATTAGGCAGCAGCTCCTGCGTTAAAAACTCCTTTAAATCATGAAATAACACATTTAGCGTTATTTCTCTACAATATCAATAAACGCTCCTGTTTTATTATTTAAATCACTACTAAATATTAATGGCGATGCAATTTCAAAACATGGTGGGTGTTGTCCTTTAAATTTCGAAGAAACGAGCAGAGTTCCTCCTTATTTTTTTCCTCCCTCTGCGTGCTACCGGAGCACCGAGGCAGCGAATACAGCTGATTTCACCGTTAGTCCATTTATTAAGCAAACATTAAACTGAGACACACATTTACTATAATTTCAAGTGAACAAATAATTGTTTTAGATGTTCATCTTGTTAAATTTTTGAAGAAATGCGGAGACTTGTCCCTCTGCACGTGCCTGCCGCTTCCTCAAATCGGGTTTTGAAATACAGCTGATTTGACCGTCAAAGTGCATTTATTAAACAAAAGGTAGACTGAGACACACCTTTACTAAAATTTTGATCAAACAAATAATTGTTTTTAAGTGTTAATCTTGTTAAATTCTTTTTAAAGTTCTTCTGTGTACGCTCCCGCAGCCACCATTGGAAAGCCCATCGATCTTTGGCACAACACTGGCACACATTTCTGCGTTCGGCCCACATTTCCGGGTTGTCAGCGTGACGAACCCGACGCGTCAGCAGTGACGCATGATAGATGAGATGTATACGAAGCGACCTATTTATGGATTTTTCCACTTTGGACTGATGCGACTTATAGGGCGGAGCGACGTGTACGGTGGAAAATATGGTATATTGTCATTTGCCAATGCAAACAGCAGCAGCAGCTACTGTACGTGTGGCACCTTTGATACAGCCTAAAACACTTCCAAATGCTGTATCATAATATCTAAGCAGGAAACAACTGAGAAATAAATAAATACAATTTTAAAAGCAGCATGAACTACCAGGAAATGTGCGATTGACAGTTAAACAGCACAAACCTGCTTTAGTCTCGACAAGCTGTCAGCTCATCAGTCTGGTAAGAATTCAACGTTTGTTTCTCCAGACAGATTAAAGATCACTCTACAACAAGTAAAATATTAAACCTGTCCACAGAACGTCCACGTCAGCACATCTGAGTGACAGTGTAGTGACAGCAGCTGTTAGAGACCATCAACCAGTATGAGTTTCATTTGCACAGTGAATCAGGTACTTTTGCAAAGTGGTGAGCTTATCTGTCGTTTCTCCTTCCTGTGTGTGTCTGCCGGCGCCTCTGACTGATGACGCGTCTAATTGTTGCACTTGTGCTGAGCTGCGGTCTGTGGCCATCAAACGTTAACATCGTTTTCAAGGAATTGATCAATCATATTTTACGGCTTTTCACACATCAGTTTAAGAGTGATACCTTTAAAGCCTGATGATGTGTTGTCCAATTCATGGTTTTCAGCCTCTCTCCTGCATGTTTTACTTGTTTTCCTGCTTCAACACAGCTGATTCAATGGTTATTTTACCTATTTTTAACAGAAATGTGCCGATCACCCATTGATTCCAAATCAGGTGCATTGGAGCAGAGAAACGTTTAAAACATGCAGGATATTGGCCCTCAAGGACCAGGACTAGACACGCATGCAATATAAATGATGTAATGAATTGTTGTGATGTAATCAACCTGTGCTGCACTGTATTACTGCAAATTATTCTTACCGGTAATAGCCTACTTAACAAAGACAGATGTGAAAAGACTCATCAAAATCACAGCAAGTGCTGGTCACAATCAAATACTGGTTGTAACAGTTTGTGTCCAGGAATGAAACCTAAAGTAAAAGCATTAGGACTACAGTATAGGAAAACCTTGTTTTAAAACAAGCAGCTGAATAAAAACCCTGCAGAATTATAAATGTGATAAGTAAACCACCAATGATCTTTTTGTGGCTACAAATGTGGTCTGCTCTAATTATTGCTGCTGATAGGTCATGTTTCAACTGACAGTGGCAGCCCTCTCTGGAAAAACGAACCCTGATGAACGAAGGTGAAAATGAAACATCAGCTTTAGCTGTTAAACGTAATTACGTGTGGATAAAAAAATATCAAATCGTCCAACAAAATGTGGTTGAGATACAGTGAGTGCCACTGAGCGTGGAGTCCGTTGAGTGAATGAAGGTTCAGTTCCTGCCATCACGAGCGATTCTGTCTGAGTCTGTCGATGTGGAAGCAGAGTTTGAGCGCAGGTCCCAGCTTCAGCCCCAGGTACTTCATCATCATCTCACTTTTCAGCAACAGCAGGGCGTCTCCATCTATTTCCTGAAACACAACACATTCACATAATGAGAGTTACATAATGTGCAATAAAAGGTTTAAAATGGCTCAAAGAAAATCAGACATAGCATCCCTTGAAGGAACACATGTTAGCCATAGTCTTGCACATCACCAAAGTTCATGCTCAATAATCCAGGTACAAATCCAACAAAGTTAAGTCAGGTCAAATGGACGTTTTTTTTTTTTGCTGAGATGTTTCGTCCTTTATCTAAAGGACTTCTTCAGTCTGAGGAGCTACAAACAAAATGGAGTCCCATAAGCATCAACTCACACAGTGAAATAAAATAAACAGTTTGCTGGTGATAAGATGCTTTCTGGGGCCTGCCCTTTCCCCCATCAACTCCTCTAAGATAGCCATGACGGGGGAGAGGGCGGGCCCCAGAAACCATCTTATCACCAGCAAACAGTTTTTTCCCCACTATGGGAGATGGTGCTTGTAGGACTCCAGTTTGTTTGCGGTTCCTCGGACTAAAGAAGTCCTTTGGATGAAGGACGTATGTCTCAGAAAAAAAAAGAAACTGTCCAGATGAACTGACTGAACATTGTTGTCTTTCACATCGAAGTATTGATCTAAAATCATGGTATGCTGAGAAAAGACAGTATTGATCAAACCTTGAAAACATTGCGTGAAATCTCATCAAATATTGCGATATGCCACACTCAGAGTTGTCTCAGCTACTCGCACACCAATACTGAGCTCAATGGAAAAAAGTATGATGTACGTATTTGTTGCATATGCAAAATGTATTGTTTTAAATCAGAGTTTAAAAGTATGTTATACAAAGTGTTTAGCCTAATTTTGCTGTTGTTTCTGTGTAATGCCGTAATATATATATCTTTACACTGTTTAAAACGGCCTCTGTTTTAAATGGTAAATGGTAAATGGAGCTTATTTATATAGCGCTTTCCAACCCCCGGCCCCAAAGCGCTTTACAACACCAACCATCCACCCATTCATACACACATTCATACACCGGTATAGCGGCAGACTGCCCTGCAAGGCGCTTTCCAGTCCTACCGGGAGCAACTCGGGGTTAAGTGTCTTGCCCAAGGACACAACGACACATGGTGTGGGGAACCGGGATTCGAACCGACAACCTTCCAATCAGGGGACGACTGCCATTACCACTACGCCACGGCCGCCCCCTACACAATGTGATGGGTTGCAGTTGGGCTAAAAGTTAAAAATAATAATTTGTATGCATCCTTTATGATTATCTATTGTTGTTAATTGTCATCATCACTCTTTGTGAAAATTCAGTTATCTCTTGTAAATGATTCCCCAAGGCTCACTGGGATTAACCTGTAGAAATAAAGGTTGAATGAATGTATGTAAAACTGATTGAGTTTAGGTATTTTTATGCTTTGAAGGTCAGATGGCTGAGGCAGCCATCTTGAAATTGCTTGACTTGTCATCTGTCTTCAATTTTCATTGATGGGCAACATTGAAATCAATTGTTTGGCTCATATCTTTTAGGATCTTTAGCTGGGACATTTCAGATACAGTATTTATTTCTGCCTGGGGAGAAGGTGGCAGCGTGCTTCAAGAAGTTTAGAGATTTGATGCTTTGGGGCAGACCTCCAGACAGTCCAGGAGTGTCAAACTCACAAAAGGGGGGGCAAAATTAAAACTTTTTTCAAACTAAAGGCCAATTTCAGAAACTACATGAACTCAAATCAGATACCCAACATCTTTTCTTGGTCACGTCCCTCAACAAGAGTTTGACTGGTCTCATTTTATGTTTTTTGTTGTGCTTTCGACATCATAATCAAAGATTATTGGGGAAAAAATCAAGCGATAAAAGTATTTTATGTTTCACATACTGTATCATCTTGGGGGCCGGATAAGATGTCAACGAGGACCATATTTGGCCCCCGGGCCTTGAGTTTGACACATATGCCTTAAAATGTCTTTAATAAGTCTAAGCTTGGATTTATTTATAGAAGGTTGCTGGATCGAATCCCGGCCGGGGAACTTTCTGTGTGGAGTTTGCATGTTCTGTCTGTGCATGTGTGCGTTTCCTCCGGGTTTTCCTCCCACAGACCAAAAACATGCATGTTAAGCTGACTCGTAACTAAATTGTTCCTATAGGTGTGAGTGAAAGAGAATGGTTGTCTCGTCTGTCTCTACGTGTCCCTGTGATGGACTTGTGACCTGTCCAGATTGTCCCCCGCCACTCGCACACTGACTGTTGATATGGGCACAAGTGACCCCTTGGAACCTGAAAAAGAAGAAGCTGGTAATGGATGGATGGATGGATGGATGGATGGATGGATGGATGGATGGATGGATGGAATCTGGGGCTGGATACACTGAACTTTTTGATTTTATTCCTTCAGGTTTCACCCACCTACTGTAAAACTAAAGAACTCTTTCATCTGCTCTAAGACACTTAATATGTCTGTGGAAGCTCAGTACTGAGAGTCTGAACTCACGTGTTTTCTGAAAGCCTCAGCGTGGGGCCCCAGGGCTTGGGGGTCAGCCTCTTTGATGAACCAAACCACATCCTCTACACCCCAGCTGGATGGATCTTTACCAGAGAGACGCTTGCTCTTTTTGGTGTCTGGCATGAGGCTGCAGGCTTTATGGAAGAAAGCATCTTTTTTTTTTTACCACAAATCTGTTCATTTTCTGTAATTATCATCTTTGAATTGTATGAAACCATGACAAAACTGACTCACTGTTTCTGTTCCCATCCTGGAAGCTCGCTGGGCTCGACATTTGTCTGAGCACACCTGTGGGAGTAGAGCAACTGCTGCCGCGGTAACCGTAGGACTGCTTGGTTTGGTATTGTGATGTCATGACGTTGAAGGCGGAGTCACTGGGATCCATGGCGTAACGCTTGAAGTCCACAGGAAGCTCACACGTGAACTCATCAGGCAACATTGTGTCTGCTGTGGGAAGATTTTTAAACGCATTAAGTGAAAATAAATCTATTGTCAGCTTTTACATTTACATTTGCTTCATTTAAACAAAAAACATATTGACATTGATAAAAATAAAGTGGCAAAAGGACAGAAAAAAGTCCAACCTTGAAGTCAAGGAACAGAATTGACTCTAAATAAGCAAAGTAAACATCATAGATCCAAATACAGTATTGAAGTTAATTACTGACCCTGATCTCTACTCACATTCCAGCACCCTGTTAAAACTGTATTATTGCATGTTCATAATAATATACATTTTTCATGTTAGACCTTCTTACAGTGAGCAGATATATTTAATGTTTGGTTGTGCAGAAAAGACCTGGGCAGGGATGTTGTTAAGGAGAACCATTCTAGAATCTGTATCCAATAAGATCCAGGTATGTGAGCCGGGTTTCTGTAGACCAAAACCAGCCTTGGAACGGGCAAGACTCCTAAGTACAGTGTGTTAACATAACGTTGACTCATAAATCCCTAACCAGGATAATCTGTAAGAAAAGAAAAAAAAAACCACTGTAATGCACTTTGATTGGTGATATGTGACTTATCTGTGCTGATGATTATCTCATGTTGCTGTATTCATTCATACCTATCTGCTCACCACAGACTCATGTTCAGGCTGCTGTTTTTACCCTGTATTATTTTACATTATTAGTATTTAGAGTATATCTTAGATCTTTTAACGTACCGTTTACCGTAGATTCTTATTTACTGTTTATTTTTACATTTTATATTTTCACAAATGTTGGATGTAACTGGGACCCTGTGTAGATAATTCCGTTCCACCACATGTACCACGTATGTGATGTGAGTGACAATAAACTTGACATGAACTTGAGTTAACTTCAGCATAGCATGACATCAGCTCTGAGTGCTACCTGTCAGTTTTTACCACACTAAACAATATTGTTAACAAGCTAAATATCAACAGTTATTTAAGCTTTTAGCGTTTCTAAGTTCTAGTTGGAACGGTTTCTTTTCGCAACTAGTATAGTTTAAACTGTTTAGTTTATTTACTATCCTGTGCTTGGACGACCTTATTTTCCCATGAAGTCTGTGAGTATGCGATCAGACACATACACCGGGTGGTATAGTGACATTTCGCCAATCTGCATGTGAACCATGGCTATTAGGGATGTTCTCGTCTTTGCGAGGCCTTGTTGCTCACCACAAGTGTCTTTCACAAAGGGTATTTGCCTGTCAACATTGTTAGCGGCGGTCCTTAGCTCCTCAAACAGTTTGGCTGACATGGTAGACACGTCTGAGCCGCAAACCAGGAGTGCTTCATGCGCGAGGACCCCTTCCAATGTGAGTGGCAGGTAAGCTCTCTTAGCTATCCCCCTTTTTATAAAGTTACACAGAAGCCATTCAGGTTTTTTTACACGTTTCTGTGTACGTGTGACTCGGTCTGTGTAATCATCGTCGCTGTCAGCATCATGACGGCTGTCTGCCTCATGACCTTCAGGACGTGGATTTTCAGCAATCTGTTTGCTGTCAGCATCTTGATTTTCAGGATGCTCATCATCAGCAATTTGTTTGCTGTCTGCAGCTTTGTCAATGTTGATGATGTTGTCAACTGTGTGCACTGAGTTGTTGCAAAAGGCAGTGCTGTGCGTCGCTTCGTCAGGTTGAACAACGTTGTTTGTGTTATCATCAAGGACATCACACATTGTGTCAGCTTAGTCAACCACTGTAACATTCAAATCATTTGACAAACAACTCACAACCTCAGTCACGTCCACGCGCGGAGGCGCCGTTTCCATAATCTGGAGCATGTGTGACTCTTTGCATGTCTCGAACTGTGCAGTTCGAGGGGCAGGGGCAGGAGGGCCGCTTCTCGGGGGTACATGTCGGGACAGACCATTTTTCAAAGGGTCACGGTTCCCAGACATCAACTTCTCTCGAAGTTCACCCACTGTGAGACCTAGGTGAGAACTCTTTTGGTTCGATCCGAACCATCTGGGTTCATCTAGAGAGCGAACACCTGCCTTTTGTGGTTCATTGCTCATCTTAGGGTTCTCGACCTGAGGGGCAGGGGGTTCAGAACTCCCCGTGAACCGATCAGAGTCACTGTTCCAGCTGGACACAATCCGTGGTTTGTTATCAAGAAAAACGTGTTTACTCTCGCACTCTGTAGGAGAGGGAACCTCTTCTATTTTCTGCGAGTGGGATGTGACCTTTTGACCTGGGCACACCACTGAGGGTGTTTTTCGCTGTTCGAGCATGTCAAAAAATTCCATAGCACATTGTTTAATTTCTGCCATGGTACTCTCTTTGCAATTAACATTGAAGCGAACACATTTCATTATGAAAGGTATTAGATTCAAAGTGAAACGACTTTTAAACAGGTAATCTTCCTCAATTCCAGGGACAGTTTTGTCCCCTGTGTAAGCAGAGAGGAGCCTGTCGTAAAACACCAGGGGATGTTCACCTGGTTCCTGAAGGACGTTCTTTGCAGCTAAGTACCTATCAAATGATGAAACAAGCCCACAATTTGTTGATGCACCTGCTAGAACGTCCATCTTTGTACTGATTTTCTGTGAAAAATCAAGTAAAGTGGGTCTCATTTCACAGTGTGCAGTCTCACCATGTGATGCCTGCGGCAGTCAACATGGAGTCCAAGATGTGAAATCAAATAAAAATCAGTGATTTTTATTAATTTGTCGACCCATGAGACGACCATCAAGGTCGGCTATTTTTGTGTGATTCCTGTGAAAATCAAGGCCAAAGATGCCTCATCTGTGTTATTTTAAACATGCAGTTTAAAATAAACAGGGACAGACAGCTTGTTTTGCACAGAACTTATGATAAAAGTGTCAAGTTTTATCAAAATGCAGACAAGTCTATTACTTCTGTGTAACTGTACTGCCATCAACATTCGATTATATGTGAAAATCAAATGAAAGGGTGCTGTGTCCTCAACATTTCAAAATGTACTCTATTCAAAAACAGGAAAGTTGAAATGTTAGATACAGTTGCATCAAGCTGTATTCTTAGATGCAACCTCCAGCAGATGGGGGTATGCAACGCTGGATAAGTTTATCACAGCGACCGCAATTCTCTTTCTGACCGCTATAGAGGCGCTGTTGTCACCTGTGAGCGTAGCCGTGAGCTGCCAAACATTCACAGACGTCTAACAACGGGTCAAAAGCAGCAATCAGAAAGACCTAGAGCCCTTATCGTGACAAAACTCAAGAACCCCAGGCTCACAAAAACGAAACCATGAGAGCAAAATCGGTTGAACTGTGAAACCTTTTAAACTGCGTTCAAAAGAAATAAGGTCGGACCCATAAAGCAACTGCAGCTCCCGGTGTCACGTGACCTGGTCACATGGCGATCGGCAGTTTCAGAGCAACTGACTCAATCCACCCATTAAAATCTCAAAAACACTGCGATGAAACAGTCTTTTCAGAGATAGTAACGGACAAACAAGCCTGAAAACTTGTCTGGGACAAGCAGCCGAAGTGAAAGTTGTTGAAGAGTGAGCCCCTCACTCCCTCAAGCGTCAACACTTACAGCGTAATCGACCAATCACAGCGAAGACAGAACCGTAGTTCAAAAACCCAAGTGTTCATGGGAAATGTAGTCTCCGAAACCTAACGCCACCCACGTGTGACGTGCCGTTCGAGCGTTGTGTTCACGGACCTGCGGTCGGTCGAACAAGAGCGTGGAACTGACTTTTTAACGTTCTAAAACAGTCATAAATATCGCAAAACACCGCGGTTAAGCCAGTCTTCGACGATATCACGTGCATAGAACCCAAACAACACAGATAAACTGTCAGAAATGTGTGCAAAAATGAATCTGACAACCACAGTCTACAGAACCAACTTTTTTGAACACGACACACAATGGACCAATCACAGCGCTTTAAGCAGCCATCTTGCCTCGGTACCGCTAACGTGTTAGCTCGACCCAAAGTCTGGACACTTTTTTCACAAAATAAAAGTAGAATACCACAGAAAATACTGCTAACGAGCCCAATCACATCCAGGCCACCCCCACGCCTTCCAGAGAAGGCAGCACGCTAACTGTGTACAACAACGGACTTTACGTCACTCGGAACCGGAGGTCGGAACGTCCGGTCCAAAAGCTGAGTGGGTTTCACCCGAACCTCGGCTAACAACACGTTGTAACAGATTAGGTAAAAATGGAGCAGCAAATGAGTGAAACAGACCTTCAACAGCAAACCGCAGATGTAATAAAATGAAGCAGTGGTGACACGGTGGTCACAACAAGGAAAAATGCATGCAGCCTCGCGACACGTAAAAAAAACGTCTCACAAAAACAAACATTCATTCATCCGCAGCTTCAAGCATAAGTTCAAAAGTGAAAGAAAAGATAATTCTAACGGGAAACGCACCAAACAATGCCACGATCAGCAATCTCTGAGACACTCACCAGCCAAAACTATTCTAAAAGTCCACAACAGGATGCAAACTATGCCAACAAATACCGTGACAATAAGCTACAAAAACAACTTAATAACCGTCTTAGGAACGCGGACGAGCCACCAAAATGTAACGAATAATGTGGGGTAAGGTATTTAAACACTTACTGGGCCACCATTATTGTAGAGATATAGGACTTACTGGTCAGTTTACTGACTTACCTATATTTTAGATGCGCAGGTCTGAGCAGAGTTTATCTGCACAAACTTGCCACCAATTCGCGAGTTCTTCCTTTTTCCGGTACTAAATTGCTTTTACTGTAATTAGCCAGAAATGTAACTTCACAAGAGACTTCAACTTATGTTGGTCTACCAGAAAATAGACCTTTTATTGAAACTATCACAAAAATTACATTAAACATTTGTATCGATATTAGCTCTGATTTAATAACTACGTTGACAAGAATTCAAATTAAAACAAACAGACAGTTAGGAACTTTTCTGTTGGTACATTTACTTGACAGATTAATAGCTTATGAAAAATAAGAAATAGGAGGAAGAAATAAAGTGAAAGCTAAGTTAACCGAAGTTGATTATTTTGAGCAGACAGGGTGGCACTTTTTCCCCACCCGAGCAGACTGCTGGGCTCCCGCACGTTCAAGCACACCACGACTCGTTACCTGTTGACGGTTCGTCTCTTGGAGATAAGAGTGGAGAAGTGTCTGGACTCAACACGTGGATGAGTTTGTCCAACGGCCGTCCAGTTGGAACTTCAGCGTGTGTGGCTGATTCACGATACGAGGAAACTCGCCTCCCTCGGCAGGGAACAAAGGTCAAGCGCGCTGACTGACTTTCAAAATAAAACTTCCGAAAACAAATTCTTTCAGAAATGAGTGTTTCGAGGCACAGCAAGGCTTTGCCGTGACTCCAGCTGAGACGTGGGTCGAGTTGACACAATGACCGGAGCGTCTCCAGCTTTCCCAGAGGAGAGAAGCAGGTTGTGAGCTAGTTCTCCCCAAAAGCACTAAAGAAAAATGCAGGAAATGACCTTTATATGGGAGGCGGGGTCTGACCCACCTCCTTAATGACTACTGGCTGGTTTTAACAAAATAAGAGATGGGTTTTCATCTCATAGGCAGAATGGTCTCTGAAGGACAACAGGAAAACTGTTTACATAAACGGCCAGATGGACTGGCCTGTGAGCACAGAGAATATTATGGCTAACTTCATAGACAAAACAGAGAAGGAAGTGAACAGCCTTTACGTTTACCCTGAACTGTGTCTTAGAATCAGAGCCTGCTTGCTCTGCAGAAATAAAACCAGAAAGGTCAAACTCATGCAAGTAACAGATCATCATTAAAATGACAAAATATACTGTAGATCAATTCTGAATTAACACACATTAAAAAGAAAGTTCAATCTGATTAATTAGTGTCCATTAATTCATAATAATTGTTAACCAAAATAGTGTCCACTCGTCTCCTTGAGGGCTTCAAGAAGGTGTAACACTTAGAGTTTCAAAGAGATGCAGAGAGGTGTACTTGAAGGTCAAGCCTACAATATCAGAGATTAGGTGTATCACTACACAACATGTGTCGATGCACACTCTTCCAGTCTCAGAGAACAGAGATGCGTGGCTTAATTTTATTTTTAATGGCAATGTCCCGGTGACATTACCGAAGAAAGTTGTAGTTTGCGCAGCTCATTTCACAACAGACTCATTTCTCAACTACCAACAGTACCAGGCCGGATTTGCACAAAAACTTCTGCTTAAGGAAGGTGCTGTTCCATCTATTCGTCAAAGTTCTGCAGATGACGCTAGTGTAAGTACAGACTGATGTCTTTTAAATTATTTATTAGCATTCGGTATGAAGACGTTTTCTTATGTACCTCGATTGTTTAGCTACAGCCTGTGCTAACTGAGAATTTGTCTTCACGGCTTGAACACGATTTAGCGCAGGCTTATTGTTTATGATTAGCTTGACTCAGGGTCCCATATATACGGCTGTACGACGGAGCTTAAGCTAGCACTAGCCATTTCTAAAGTGCATGAAATGCTAACGTAAACCCTTTGGAGGGCGGAGTTAATGTAAACAGATTTTTGAAGGGCGTGGCCTTCAGAGCTCATTATCATAAACAGCTCGTTCTGAACGGAAGTCAGAGCAGGCAGAACTAGAAAGGGGAAATTTTATTACCTAAGAATTATTTTGTTTATTAAATTGAATGAACATGGTCTGGATAGCCCACAGACATACCATAAAAATTTATAGGACCTATAAATGGTCCCATTTAAATAAATAAAAAAAATTCTTACTGAGAGCTGGTCTCCGCCGCCCGTCGGGTCCATGTCTCCGGTCGGGCAGCGTTAGCATTTTAGCCCCCCGTTAGCTCGGTGTTGTCCCTCCAAAATGCTGCCCAGCTGTTTATCTGCATTTTAGCATGTTACCTCGGTGTTTATCCAACATCTGAGGTTAAAAGGCAGACATCGAGGCGAGCTCCCAGCTGCAGCAGGCGTCTCCGCCGCCCGTCGGGTCCGTGTCTCCGGAGGGGCTAGCGTTAGCATTTTAGCCCCTCGTTAGCTCGGTGTCGTCCCTCCAAAACGCGATCGGCGGCTGCTGCTTCGGGCATGAGACGTCCACAGAGTTCACTGAGCATTTCCAGCTCACATATCCGTATGAGGCAACCTCTTATCGGACATGCAGTCCTCCAAAGCAGGCTGTAGAGCCTGGAACTAACCAAAGGTAACCGCAAAAGGGCGGAGGCGGCATTTCCGGAAACAGCTGGAAACTGCGCAAATAGGCTTTAAAATTATAATTGTAATTATAATGATACTTTATTTATAAAACCATTTAAAACAACCACAGCTGCAACAAAGTGCTGTACACATGAAATAAAGAACATTTAAACACATTTTAAATATTTCAGATTTTTATTAATATGATACGTTCGTACCTCCGAATTGCCGTAAGTCGAGGGCGTCGTAACTCGAGGACTCCCTGTAATGTGTGTGTATGCATTAATGTGCAACCTTACTCCATACTGTTTTAAATTACTCCTACTTATGCAGGGAAATGATACCAAATGTTTGAGAAAATACTTCTGCCTTGCCCTACTCTTCCACTTGTTCAGTTCCACTTCACTTCAGACTCGGATTCTCTACCAGAGGCCTGGCAGTTTGAGGGTTCTACACAGCATCTTATCTGTTCCTAGGACTGTGTTCTTCTGGACAGAGATCTCTGATGTTATTCCATGGGATCTGTTGGGGCCACTCTTCCAGTTTGGAGGTCACAGCACCAACTGCTCCAGTGAGTACTGGGACTACTGACGCTTTGACTCTCTACAACTTCTGTTTCCTCTCTGCTCTTGGTGTTTCTTGAGCTTCTCGTGCTCCTTCTTTCAATCACCACTATCTATCACCACTCTCTTCTTCTCTTGCTTGACAACCAATGTCTGGTTGATTAGCCATCACCCGTTTGTCGGTCTGGATCAGAAAATCCCAAAGTATCTTAGTCCTGTTGGCTTGACAGTTTATCATTTTAAGTTTTATTCTGCTTCATTAATACCTGCCACCATGAAAAGTATGTGATTGTGTAGTTGTCTGCATCAGTGTAAGTGTGTATGTGAGAGAGGCCCATAAATCATGAGAGTAATTACACACTGAGATTAATCCTGATGTGATGTCTTTACTCTATCAGCCCTGTCCCACTGCAGCGCATCACTTTACATGCAGAGGCAGACTTGGAGAGAACAGATAATCATCTCTTACTTAAAAAAATGGGATATTAGGTGTCTGGGGGTGGGGGTGGAAGGCATTTACATCAAGAGACTGCCTCAGCATTTGCTCCAGGAAAGATTTGCTCCACTGAACTGTATCCTTACACAAAGCATTTGGGGCCAAAGCCTCATTTGTTTATGGCTAATAAAGCAATTAGGCTATTGATGAACCTTTACACCCAATTCTTATTCTCCAACCTGAGAGACGTTGCCTTGTTTGTATAAAGCTGAGTCTTGGAGCAAGGTGTTTGAAAGCTGTTGGTGTTATAGTGACGGTAATGTAGCAGCAATCAGCAGTGATTAGCATAACTTAATCTCTGGCTTCAGGGATGGAAGATTTGTATCGGTTTCACCAATGCAGAGAGGAAACAGATATGAAGTGAGTTATGCTAATGCTTCACTGAACTGCACACCTACTCATACACAAAAGAATATTCACTTCCACTATCAGAAACAAAATAAAATGCTAGCATACTGGTAATATGAAAAACAATTGAGTTTCCTCAAGGAAACAGACTATTGCTTAGTGTGTGGTTGTGTTTA
>JBBPBX010001776.1:0-27936 GCA_038048925.1 Garcialebias charrua | reverse complement strand
GTTATTTATTCAATGTAATAATGTAACAGCCCCCATGAATTTATTTACAGCTCATTCAAAGGCATCACCATATAACAGACAGTGAACTTGGATCCTATGCCAAAGCCACATGATAAAAAGTGAATTAACAAATACATAAACAACTGCATGAGTAGTAAACAGCCGGGTTCAAATGCTCTGCCTCTCAGCATACGTGACATTAAAGGTACAGGTACTAGTCCCCGACTTACGAGCGCTTTTACTTACGAGGTCCCGGACTTACGAATATGCATCTCATTAAAGAAAAATTATAATAATTTTAAATAAATGAATACATGTACAGTACTGTACAGTCACCAAGCACTTATAGCCTATCTTAACACAGTTTTTAAAGATGAAGTAGTGAGTTGAGTTGTCTCCCTTTCACATGTGAATGGAGCCTGCTGGGGAGGAGGGAGACAATTCAACTGACTCATTAACTGTGTTAGGATAGGCTAAGTGCTTGGTGACTGTACAGTACTGTACTGTACATTTATCTATTTATAAATAAAAAATAAATATATATACTGTACAGTATATTTTTAATAAATAGATAAATGTACAGTACTGTACAGTCACCAAGCACTTAGCCTATCCTAACACAGTTTTTAAAGATGAAGGAGTGAGTGGAATTGTCTCCCTCCTCCATGCAGGCTCCATTCCCATAAAGGGAGCTAGCTCCCTTTATGTGAAAGGGAGACAATTAAACTCACTCCTTCATCTTTAAAAACTGTTAGGATAGGCTAAGTGCTTGGTGACTGTACAGTACTGTACATGTATTCATTTCTAAAAAAAAAAAAATTTTTTTTTTTTTTTTTTGGTGATCCTACTTACGAATTTTTGACATACGAGCGCCCCCTAGGGACGGAACTCGCTCGTAAGTCGGGGACTACTGTTAAAATCAATTTCTAACTCTCAGGGTCCCAGATCCTCAGTTGCCCAACTGACTCTGACCCCACCCCAAAGAGGTGCCAGAAGGCCCAGCCTCTTACGTCACGGTGCTCCGGACAGACACAAACCTACGTCCTTGCCGAGGATGCCAGCAGACGTCCCTAATTTAAAAATTGAAATAGGTAAGCGCACTTCAGACTTTTTAAATGTGTTTTCGGTTGAACTATACGCCATTTATCTGGCCTTAGAATGGACTAAATTGTCTTCATTAACCAAGGTGATCATTTGCAGTGATTCTGCTTCTGCCTTGTCAGCCATGTCATCAGGTACATCAAAAGCGAGACAGGATTTATTAACAAGGACTAAGATTTCCCATTCACAGCTGGTTAAGGAAGGAAGGAGTGTTGTCTTTATGTGGGTACCTGCTCATAGGGGGATTCGGGGTAATGAACTGGCTGACAGAATTGCTAAACGTTCCGTTACTAGGGACAGCGTTGATATACATATCCAATTATGCAAGACAGAAGGAAAAAGTATTGTTTGGTCACATATTAATCAGTTATGGCAACATCGGTGGGACCGTGAAACAAAGGGGAGACATCTATATGCAGTTCAGAATTCAGTCAACAGTAACAGATATCATGGAGGGAATAGGAGGGAGGAATCAATAATAACAAGATTAAGAATAGGTCATACAAATCTGAACAGTACTTTGTTTATTATAGGGAAACACGATAGTGGAAGTTGTGATTTTTGCCAGCAAACAGAGTCGGTGCAGCACGTCATTTTGGAATGTTCTGCATATTCAGCGGAAAGGCAGACTCTACTGGACCATATGAAACATGAAGTCACGAGCCCGATCAGTTTGAAGAGCGTTTTGGAATGGGGTTCTAGTAAAGGTGGACGCAAATACTTTATGTATTTCTTGACGTCGACAGGTCTAAGTAGAAGACTGTAGTTTAGGGATGGGACCATTAGATGGCGGTAATACACCGGAAGGTTGTGAGCTGCCGTTAAACCTCACGGAAGAAGAAGAAGAAGAAGATGCCAGCAGACAGCCAGGTATCAGCTAGACAACAAGTGTGATGTTCTAAGCCTCGCTAGCGGGCCATACCACGTGACCGATTCAGGAACTGGCTCGTTTGTATGCACGACAATTCGAAATATAAGAGGCAGACAGAAAAATCCATCATCACCATCATCATAAATACAGATTATCATTTGCAGATCAAATTTAGACTTTATTTGAGATCCTCACAAAACATTATTTATTTTTTCTTTCATTCAACTTAAAGCTCCGCAAACCAGCTTGTTATTAGAATCCATCTACAAGTTTTACATTTATAGTGCACTTGATGGCGCAGTAGAGCAAATGAAGCACCATGACACTTCGGATCATGAGTCGAGCTGTTTGATGGAAAGCCTCAGTTCTTCATGAAGCTTCATCTTGCTATCACTAAGAAAAATCCATCATCGCCATATTCACAAAGACAGATTAAGATCATTTACAGATCAAATTTAGACTTTATTTGAGGTCCTCACAAACATGATTTTTTTTCTTTCATTCAGCTTAAAGCTTCACAAACCAGGTGTGTTACTATAATCCATCTACCTGTTTTATATTTATAGTCCACTTGATAGCGCAGTGGAGCAAATGAAGCACCATGACACATCGGATCATGAGTCAAGCTTTTTGATGGAAAGGCTCAGTTGTTCATGAAGCTTCATCTTGCTATCACTACCATGAAGGGTTTGATAATCTGGCAGGTTGGTGAGGTGAGAGGAGTCCTTAAATAAGGTCAGGAACAGGTGCAGTGAATCAGGGCTGATGAGCTGAAAGTGCAACGTGTGGCTGAGAGGCAAAGCTTGAGAGCAGAGCATGACGGGGCAGAAAAATGACACGGAGAAGCAAATACAAGACATGAGGGGGAGTGAGTGAGGCAGGGGACAGAGGACATGATAATGATAATATATGCCAAATATTGCATCAGGATCTTGTGCCACAAGCTGCAGTCTGCAATGTAGCTAGATTCTATGAGATGATCACTGAACATGATCACTGAGTTTACAATTTGCAGGTTTTGAGGCTAAAGGTGGTATCTCACTGGGCTGGGACTGTTTGAAGTCAAGTTGTCAACTCAAATTTTGCAGTCTTTGCATCCAACAAGCCATGTGATTTATTTGAATGCTGCCTTATTTTGTGTTCAATGCTTCTAAAATTGCATTTTTGGCCGTGCACGTTATTTTATGGTTCACCTCTCCACATCATACCCATCTCAGCCAGCTTACCTATCTTGGAAGTCAGTCTAAATTTAATCTGCAGGAATACACTTTTAAAATGAAGATAGTCTTATGTGGACCCGTTTTTCAATGATTATTTGTTAGACCTGGACATTTGCCTATTTATTTCTGTCAAAAGGACAACTCTGGGTGTCAACATACAGAGTTTAAGACACAATTTGGGAGAGTTGGAGATGAGTTGAAGACACCCACATGACTCTGTGAGTATTTTGTGAGAAAAATTAATGCATGCTTTTTGTTGAACATGTTCCAAGTGACAGGACTGCACTCTTCTATGACTCAGGCGAGAAAATCGAGAACCCATCAATGTTGTGAGACATTCAGGAGACTCTCGGATGAATGCTGATGTCAACTAGTTTCAGCACAGTGAGAATACACCATAAGAAAATAAAGGGCTGAGTCTCTTATCAATCTGTTTGACATGAGAAGAAACGTTGGTTACGTATTGTAACCCCAGTGTAAGCGTAGCCCTTTAAAGCTGCGCTTATTGGGTTTATCCCTATATAACGTCTATTTATCCCATATAACGTCCTTAGAAAACCCAAGATTTTCTAAGCGTTCACGTTCAGCAACCAGGCCAGCAGGTGTTGGCCTATCACAGGAAAACTCTTGATTGCTCCTCCTGCCTGTAGAAGTGCATCATCTCTCCAAGGCAGCCTCCACGACCGGCCCGTCAGCTGTTGCAGCACCGGAAACCATGGTGTGTTTGCGCGTTCCAGAGTGATCAAAATTATTGATAACTTTTCCTCCCTTACTCTCTCTAGCAATGCTGGCAGCAGAGGAACTGGGGGAAAAGCATAAATCAGCGTTCTGGGCCATGGTTTGTGCGCAAACGCATTCACTCCCAACGAGGGAGTGTCCTGAGGGTTTAAGGAGAAGAACGAGAGGCACTGAGAGTTCTCTCAGGTGGCCATTAAATCCACTTCCGCTTTTCCGAACCTGCTCCAGATTTCTGAGATCAGGTCAGGGTGAATAGACCAGTCTCTGTCCAGCGGCCTTCCCCTCGACATAATATCTGCTCTTCTGTTTAGCACGCCGGGGATGTAGATTGCACTCAGCGATTTCAAGTGTGTGTGCCCAGCAGAGCAGTTCTTTGGCCGTGTTCAGCAACTGGGCTGACCTTACTCCGCCCTGGCGGTTTATGTATGCAGCTCCGGCCCTGTTGTCTGTGTGAACCAACACATGATGGTCCCTGATCATGTAGACAAAGTGTCTGAGGACTTTGTATACTGTCAGAAGCTCCAGAACGTTTATGTGAAGGGACGTGCCAGATGGCCACGTCACCCCCCCCCCACTGACTGTGACAGACATGTTCCGTCCCAACCAGAAAAGGACGCATCTGTGAATACCGAGGTGAATGACGTCACTTTGTCCAGGAGAACTCCCTCTGATAAAACCATGGGGCTCCCCCAGTAGGTCAGGTCCGCCTTCACAGAAGGTGGGACCGTGACCCAGCGCTGTTTGTGACGTACCGGGTTGATTTTCAGACGATTGTACCACCTCTGCAGCCGACGCATTTGTAATAATCCTAATTTCACTACTGAGTGGGCTGCTGCCATCGATCCCAATAATTTCATTATCGTTAATGCTGACATTGTCCTATAGGGCTGAACGTACTGAAGCAGTGACGTCAGGGATTCCTTCCTCTGATCTGATAAGACAGCTGTCATGCTGGTTGAGCATAAGTTCACCCTCAGAAATGCGATTTGCTGAGATGGGGTCATAGAGCTCTTCTCCCAATTCATGGTGAAACCCAGATGAGACAAGTGTTTCACCAGAACAGCTGTTTGTGTCTTTGCTTCCTGCTTGGAACAGGATAAAAGCAGAAGGTCGTCTTAATAAAATATAATTCTCATGCCTTTCGATCGCAGTTTGTGTAACTCCGCCTCAATAACTTTGGAGAAAGTATGAGGGGCGAGCGCGTAACCAAACGACAGGCAGTTGAACTGGTAACAAACCCCTTGAAACGCAAACCTGAGAAATTTCTTGTGTTTCTTTCTTATTGGGATGAGGAAATATGCGTCTTTCAAATCGATCGACACAAACCACTCCACATGTTACGTACTCTCGAGCATGCTTTATCGTTAGCATATGGAAGGGGCGACTCATAATGTATTTGTTGAAAATGGACAAATCCAGAATCGGTCTGAGTCCGCCTGATTTCTTGGGGACCAGGAAATACCTGGAGTAAAAGCCGGCTTTCTCCTCTCCTGGGGGGACTTCGGGAAATTATGTATTTTACTAAAAGCTCCTTCAGTTCTGACTGCAGAGCTATGCCTTGCTCTGGGGATGTGAGTTTTGTATATAACACCCCGTTGAACTTGGGTGACGCTCCTGAAAACTGCAGGGTCTAACCCCTGCAAATTAATTGACTTAACAGTTTGTCCAGCGAGCAGGTTTCCAGCCATGCAGTGCTACGTGATGTTAAAGGAGAGGCCTGAGGAGGGAGGATTTTTTGGAAAGGGACATGTGACAGACGCCACGTCACGACTTCTGCACTGATCCCTGTTTGATTCATGCAAGCACGACAAACGTCTCTTTCGAAGCGGTTCGCTGACTGTACCTGTTTCTGTCCGACTGTTGGAAGGAATAGACAAAAAATTCCTGGCTGAAACTGTTGTTTCAAGATCAGGCTCATGGGTTTGAACCGAGTTTGTGAGGACAGAAACTTTTCTGACTTGTCTGCACGGTTCACCGCTCAGTGTCTGATGACAGCTGTGAGAGCGGGCCCCCACCGTCTTGTGAGGAGGCGGGGCTGGAGGGTTCACAGAGAGGTCTCTGCTCACACCTGCAGCCCGGCTCTTTGTTTGATCACAGTGAAAAGTCACACTCTTCTGTTTACCTTTGAAAGATTGTTTCATGTCAGCTTCTTTCCTCGTTTTAGGAGGAATGTTTACATACCCCAGGAAGGGGGGGTTCAGCATGTCTGAATGAAAGACTGTTTTTCAAGACAGTTTCTTTATTTTGCTCATAAAACACACTGTCAGCACACACCTCCAACAAACGGCCATTTCTTGTAATGGCCTTTTCTCACATCCTGGTGCTGACCGGCCCATGAAGGCTGATGGCGGCCCCTTCCTCTAAGAGTCTCGGGTCTCTGAAAAGTCTGAGACGGGTGCCCTTTTATTGCAGCTTGGGGCGGCGGCATGACAAACGTCGAGGAGGGTGATAAGCGTCGCTGTTGTTGGCGGAAAGCTCTACTTTGGTCCCGTAGATGTACAGGCCCGCGAGCAGAGCGAGGGTCTGGGGCCTCGCACCTGCTCTAGAGCCTCCGAGGATGAGTGTAGCTGATCAAACACAGAGTGGCAGTGAGCACCAAACAGTCCCTCTGAAGAGATTGGGCCCTCGAGAAGTTTTCTCTTCACATCATCTGGGATAGTTGATGATAATTTTAGCCATAACTGTCTCTGAAGCACAGTAGTCCAGGCCGAGATACGAGCTGAGCACATCACGAGCACTGTGCACAGGTTCACGATCGTGTCAGCTGCAGCTCCGGCCATCTCGTGCTTGGGTTTGCGCCCAATGCTAAGCGCCAAAAGCGCAATATTGTTTGTGGCTGCACCGACCTGAGACGAGCATTGATGAATCTTGTCTTGAAGTTTGGCAGTGAGCTGGTCATTGGGCGCTGGCGGTGAGATTCGTTTGCCGACATGTTTAGCCGCTCTTAATACAAAAACCGCTGACAGGTTGGGCTCCAGTGGGGGAACAGTGGAAAAAGTCTGATCCATGTGCCCTTGGACCTTTGTGATGGGCACAAAGGATGACACGGGGGTTCTCAATTTCAGGGGCTCGTTGGCCGTGCTCTGTAGCAGGGAGGACCCATTTGAGACACAAGGCCAGACCGGTTCCACCTGGCCGCCGTGTTTGGGGGCAAATCTTCCCGCCAGCAACGAGGACGTGGCCTGGGTGGTGCCTTCAGGGACCTTCAGCCCGCAGATGTCCACAGTCCACCTGATGATGTTGTGAAGGACGTGGAGTAAGGTGGAGTGTGATCCCTATGCGCCTGGCGCGTCCGTCTGAGGCGGCGTAGAGTCCATGGCCCCTGGTGACTGTGCTCGACTGCTGGTCGGTCCAACTTCAGAGCGCGGGGGGCACCAGGTCCAGTCCCCCAGCCAGGCAGGCTGGACCACATTCATCGGCCATTTCGGGTCCCTCGATGGAAGGCAAGGTCGGTCCTGCACATTCCAAAGGACATGACGGGATGGGACTGCAAGCTCTCTCCGGGAGGAGAAGGAAAGGCGAGGTCGGTTCCGAGCCTCCAGAGGAGGACGGTCCGCCGCCGCTAGCTACATCCGAAGACGTATATGCGGCTAGTTCCTAGAGCCACGTGGAGGCCGCCACGTCTTCCCTCGGTTGACACTCTACCTCCGTGGAGGAAAATAGTTCGAACCGGCGTCGCTTTTCCTCCTCCGTCAAGCGTGAGCAGGCCGGACAGGAGGGGTGTTGATCCATGGCCTGGTGAACGTGTGAGGCTCCGAGGCATCCTTCACAGAGTGGGTGCAGGTCTGTCGACAGGATGAAACCTGAGTCGCATCCTGGGCAGGTCTTGAAGGTCTTTCAGGAAGACTTGTTGAAGAAGTGTTGTAGAAGATCGTATCGTGTCTAGCTGAAGAAAAAATGGGAGCTGAGCACCGGTCCAGGGGCGTTCTTATAGTGGACCCACAGCAGGTGGGAAAGAATAAAATAAAAAAATAGAAAGAAAGGATCAAACTCTGAGGTGAGGTGGTGGCACAAGACAATTCTGTGTGATTTCAAACGCATAAAATATATTTTGTCAACAAATACATGTGCGTAACTTTCTATGGAAATATTCTAAACTTCCCACACAGGAGTCTCACACTAATCTACTACACCTCTATATCTGTCCTGACAGTATGCACAACTCAAAGTCTAATTACAAACCTGAACATGTAACTGAGAAAAATATCAGGAACAATATGTGAGCTACAGTGTGTCTGCTCAGATTTATTTGTGTCAATATCCTTTTTTCAAAGTTAGAGTCAGAGTTTCTTTATTTATCACTCGCACCACATGTGGTACATGTGGTGGAACAAAATTGTGTGCACGGGGTCCCAGTTACATCCAACAATAAAATGTAAAAAGAAAAACAGTAATAAGATCTAAAATATTAACTAAGAAAAACGTTAACTAAAAATATGCTAAGCACTAATAGCATAAAAGCAATACGCCGAACAGCAGCACGAACATGAGTCTGTGTGAGCAGATGAGCACGAATGAACACAGCAGCATGATGTGATTTGTCACGTTGATTATCTTGATTAGAGATTCATGAGTCTAACAGCCTCAGGGTAGAAGCTGTTCCTCAGCCTAGTGGTTCTACACTTACTGCTCCTCAACCTCCTTCCTGAGGGGAGCAGGGCAAAAAGTGTGTGTGCTGGGTGAGTGGGGTCCTTCATGATGCAGGTGGCTCTTTTCCTGCATTTAGAGGTGTAGATGTCTTGTTAACTACAGGTACTGTAATTTCAAGATAAAATGTTAGTAGCAATGTGTCTGGATTTTAAGTGAGGGTTTCTTTTTAGCTGTTTTGATGGCCTGTGGTCAAGCATTTTATTAGAAACCAGTAAAAGAATTGTGAAACAAATGAAGACAAAAAAGAAAAAAACATGGCTTTTATTTTAAAATGTTCTGACTTCATTGCATGAATAATTTAGCACAAAAAATGTGAAGAGCATGGCATTTATATGTTTCCTTTGCAAAAAGTGTTGTCTCCTTGTGTGAAGATGAATTTGACACCTCTGCATTTGAAGGTCACACAGCTTTAACGAAAAGGTAAACTAAAAGCCCCGTTCTGAGATTTCCGAGAAGAAAAACAGGAGAGATGTTCATCAGCTGAGATTGTGGCAAAACATTCTTGTCTCTTCCATCCTTCGGCTGCTCCCTTCTACAGGGGTCGCCATAGTGAGCAAATTCCTGAAAGTTTGGTCAATGTTTTACACCAGTTGGCCTTTCTGATTCTGACACAACCTGGGCTTGAACCTGCAGCCTTTAGATTATGAGACCACAGAGCTGACCACTGTGCTACTTAGTCTGCATAGTATGCAGCAAAACTAGGGATGCATGATATTGAATTTTTGGCCGATATCCGATATATTAAAACTTACTTGGCCGATAACCAATACCAATACTGATTTAAAAAAATTCCTAGACCTACTTATAGAGACTACATAGCTTTCTCTGCTGTGGAATTAAAATAGTACATTATTCTGCATGGTCTTTGTCAATTTGGCCTGCTATTGAATGCATATGGCAAAAAGGGGGCTGAAAATGATGTAACACTTCAATTATGTTTAACGTCAAATTTATTCATGACATTTACTCTCTCTAACACAATGACAACACTCGAACAGTGCAAGTTTGTAAATTTTCACAAATCTAAACTCAGTGGCGCTCGTGATGTCATAAGCACCTTTTATATTTGTGAGTTATTTTGGTGGAATGAACGATATCCGAATCTGATATTTAACTTTATCACTAATGTCGGCTAATACCGATACCATGCCGATAATATTGTGCGTCCCTAAGCAAAACCATAAAGAATGGTTCATAAAAACATATTTTATCTGAAGTTTTCTTTATTAAATTGTTTAAATCTATTGCTATCTCAGTCTCATCCTTTCAAGCGTACTACTTTCTACACCATTAGTTAATTTCAAATTATTTGTCAAATATTTCTGATAATCGGTTTTAAACCCTTCAATCCTTTGGCAAAAATAGTGGATAAAAAAACTGGCAAGTGATGGACAGATGAAGTATGAAAGAAAAGGCATTTAAGGAGAAACAAAATGAGGGACGTGAGTGTGCAGAGGTCATAGAAATAGCGTCTAGGCTAATGGGAGACGATGGCTGTGCTAATGATAAAAGTGTTGGAAATAATGAGTCTTCTGTGCTGTAAAATGAATGACATTTGGCCTCAAGGGAGCTGGATGTAATGAAGTTCAGGCTCTTTGTATACAACCGAACAAAAAGCAGCCGAGAGAAGGAAGCTAGGAAACATGCAGGAGCTTTGACCCTGTAATAGATCTTCCTTTCTGGTAATTCTTGTTTACCAAAGGGTGGGCTTTATTTGTCACCTTCAGGCCCAGCGGGAACCGTTAGATTGGTTTGCTGTCTTCAAGGCTAAATTTTAATTTCCACCCTTATAGAAATGTTGATAAAGTTCTAACCATTGTCTGATCACAAAACATTTTAATTACAAAGAGCCTATGTGCACACAAAGACTTCTAAACACAAAAGCTTTGGGGATTATCATTAAATACTGCTTGATGAAGAAGACTGGAAAGCCATAAACTACTATGATGAAGTCTTATTTAAATTACAATCAGAGATTAAAGGGATGCGTTTTCTAAATAAGCACATCGTAATGAACTAAAACTCTCCTCCAGCAGCACAGCAGGGAACAGGAGAAAAGACGGTGATGTCATTCAGCAGGAGAAACAAAGCAAGATAAGCTTAATGATCAAAAGTAGGCAATTAATTATTCTCTATTGTGAACTCTGCGTTTTAGCTTAAACTTTTTTCATCATAATAAAGACAGGAATAGTTAAAGGGGTCAGACTGTGAGTGGTGCAAACATCATGTTGGGGATCTTGAGAAGTATCCTTTCATCCACTCACCTATCACCCGTTTCCTTTCCAGGTTGTGGGGGGTCACAGATGCCAATAATGTGTGAGAGGCGGGGGACACCCTGGACCAGGGATCTGCAACCTGTACGATCAAAAGAGCCATTTCTGCCCTTTTGTTCATTAAATTAAATGTATCTGGAGCCATAAAACCTGTTACAACGGACCACTTCAACATTGTTGGAGGGCACTTTTCTGGCCAGGGGTGACATTATAAAGCTAAAAATATCTGATGATTTTTAACATTTGTTGATATTTTTACATTTTAAGACAAAGTAAAAGACAATATTCTTGTAAAGAAGGAAAAATAATATGTTCTTGCCCAATTAAAAATAAAATAAAACAATGCAGGTCTATGTGATTTTTTTTTTTATTGTGGGAAAAATTAAATATCCTACTTCAAAGAAATAAAGCATAAGGTGAAAGTGATTATGTTTAACTCCTTGTATCATTTCTAGTATTCACATATTTGCAAAGGAAATGACCAAAAAATAAAAATCCAGCTAAACTAGCCCTTTTTGTTGCCAATAAATTAACCATTAAAATTCAGTTTAAAAGTTTTGATCACAGCTTGAAAGAGCCGCTGCAGAGGGACTAAAGGTCACAGACCCCTGCTCTGGACAGTGTTGCACGCCAGTTCAGGCTGGTGCTGATTTTTGTGTCTTTGCTGATGGACGAGGCAGTGAAGTTATATATGTTTTGTGTCAGTAGAAGAGCTAGAAGCACAAACAGCACTCTGCTGTCCACCATCATGACCCTTGTTGATCTGCATGTGCAGAATAACTAACAACAGACTACAACCATAGTGTGTGAACTCCTCCGCTTTCAGGTAAATTGTGTACCGGTAATCCTGTAAACAGATCCTGGAAGTTTTGAAAAACTTTGAAGCTAGATTTAAAGTTTTCTCCTCAGAGTATCCAGTCACTATTGTGTAGTGGTTCCCGACCCTGGTCCTCGATGAACCCCATCCTGCCTGTTTTAGTTGTTTCCCTGCTCCAACACAGCTGATTCAGTGATTTAATTACTTTGAGTTCTGCAGAAGCCTGTCAATCATCCGTTTATTCAAATCAGGTGTCAAAGCAGGAAAACAACCAAAACATAAAAGATAGTGTTCATCGAAGACCAGACTTAACAGTCAAAAGCAACTAGATCTCATTTGGCAAATTTATGGGAGTGACGATTGACTCCTCCAGCCCCCACTTTGTGGCATCACTGAAGGAGCGACACACCTTGAAGAGCTAACAAAGTGTTCACCCAGACTGATATTTATAGAAGAAAAAAATAAATAAAAAATATATATATAAAAGAAACAATCAGGTGATGTGAGAAGGCTTCTATCAGTTTTAACAGCAGGAACTGCACTAAAACAAATGCTCAGTGGACAGTGCTTACATGTAACGATCAACAACCATCAACAATTCATTTAAAAGATTTTATTTGAAATGATTTTAAATACAAATAATATATTTATTTTTTTCCCCATTTACAATGACAGTTTCTTTGTAAACAAAAGTGGCAGATCGAGAAGTCGTTTGTCTGGGATGAGACTGTCTGAGGACCGGTCATCCGGATCAGTTCTGTAATGGGAGGGATGGTGTCCTATCTTACCCCTCCTCCCCTATTCAGCATTGATGCACTGATTACAGATGGCTAAATACTCAGAATACAATGAACAAGTGTTAGCAAACACCTGCTCTGAACCGTTACAGTACAGTTTGTGCCTGTGAGCTGGCCCAGGAATATTCATCTCTTCCACACCAATATGACACTATTAAAAATAAAGTTAATGTACGGATATTTGTTGTGATTACACATTTCTTGTAAAAACTGCCAAGACGCAGACGATGAGAACCCAGAATGTCAGAACATTTTTCTCCCAACAATCTGAACACACAAACACAAAAGTTGGAACGCAACTAAACAAAACTTGTTACATCTGTTAGAAGAAAATCTTGAGAAAAAAAAATGCTTCAAATGAGTTACTGTATTTCGTTATTTATTCTTTGCTTTCCCCAAAAAAAAAAAAAGTCTTCCAGGTTTCAATCATAAAAGCTTGCTGTGCTTTCTAATGATGTGGAAGAAAAGGTGCTAGAGAGTAGGTCTGAAAGTAAACGGTACGTTCAATGGGAGTTTGACCAGGGCAGGAACATCACACTGAAACCTCAACAACAGGGCTATTCAACTGGAGGCCCGGGGGCCAAACCAGGCCCACAGGTGAACTGTTCAGCCCAGCAACGGGTTCATTTTTAAATAAAAGTAGATTTTAAACCATAAAACCATCTTACTGAATGACAAGAACAGCTGCAGTCCAGCCCCTGAGCAGCTTAGTTGAATAGCCCTGCTCTACATCGTCACGTTTCAAATAAAACTGCAAAATAACTCCTCTTTGAAGGTTTTCACATGGGAAGGTGAATGAAATAACTGAACAAAACACTAAGCAGACTCCAAACTGAAAAACACAACTAATTATGACGCACACAAAAAAAAAAAAACGTCCCTAAAGGGCTTGTGGTGTTTTTAAGGTGGATTCATAAGGCCTTTATCAGACATGGATGATTCACTGGAATGTACAACAGACATGACAAAAAAAAAAATGAAGAAGAACCAGATGTGTGCACATCTGTACATCAGTATCTGTCCCTTTAAGGACTGAAGACACAACTTTCATGTGCTCTATGAAAACAAAGCTCGGTCGTTTCTTAACACTGCAGGTTTTGTTCGTTCTTCCACTTATGAGCATGTCAGGTTGGAAATCGTTCCTTCAGGGGAAAAACAAAAAGCCTGTTTCAGGGACAGAACGGTCATCGTTAACAGAACAAAAAGTCCAGGATCTTTCTTTAGACACCTCCTTGCACATACAGAGAATATACTGTATGTACAAGTGAATAGCAGGTATAACATAAAAACAATAATAATAATAATAATAATAATTGTGCCCCCTATGCAGTGAAAGGAGAAAACATTTCTTTAATGACAAAAGGCTAAAGCTCACACCTCTGCAGATTAGGTTTACAAAGTATTATTGGTGAGGAAAACAGTGACGCTGAGTGATTTTAAAAACAGGAGCAAGAGTGATGATGTCATTTTCATACCAAGTCATGTTTGTATTAGTTTTGAAAATGGAATTAGCCGTTACATAATCCACTCTTCCCTTCCAAGGAAAAGAAGAGCCCATAATATACTTAATAGGTCCTCCAGTCCAAAGTGTGTTCATCTCTCGTATCTGTACAAACACATACTGTACACACACACACACTCACACACACAGGCCAGTTAGTATTCACAGGATTCACTCCAGCCAGCAGCAGACAGTGAATGACCGAGTCTCTGTAAAAAGGTGTAACTGGAGGAGGGTTGGGTCGCAGTTTGTAGGAGGGTGGAGGGCTCTGTGTGTAGAAACTGTCCCAGGGATTTCTTGTGTTTGTGGCAGGCACAGCTTTGCTTCTCCTCATCACTAGTGGATGGATGGGTGGCCAGTCCTGGAGGGGGAGGGGCCCAGCGTGCTCGTCTACACATTCAGTCGTTGTCCTCGTCCTCGTCGTCGCTCTCCTCGATGCCGTCGCTGTCCTCCTGCTCATCGTCCTCCTCCTCCGTGTCGGGGATGTCCCACTGCGGGTGGTTGTCCATCACGGCCTTGGCTTCGTGGACCTCCAGCTAGCATAAAAACACAAGTTTATAAATACAAGAAACCAGTGGGTTGTATCGCTGCAGGTCAGGTCCTTAGTAACATTTGTTTTCCAGAACAGACATTTTACTCCGCACTTCTCAGTCATGTGACTGAACAAACAACATTTCTGTTTTTACACTTTCCAAAGTGAGCACATTTCAAAGAACTCTTTTGCTCTGCCCACAACTGATCAGTGTATCCAGAAGGTGCTAAAATCAGAACAATAACAGTGCTGTGTTGATCATTTCCTTTTTATTAAACATCTGGAAATTACAAAGCCTATTTTGTTTTACAGAAAAGACCTGTAAGAATTATCCATCAAGCACATTATTTTATCAACTGAAGTTTTTGAAGTTCCATGATTTGGTAGATTACAATATTTTATCAGTTATGTATAGGGCTCAGAATAACACATTACCTTTAAATATCCAAATACATTTTGTTAAAAGACAAAGTTATTATAACCTTAAGGGGACAGAGATATTTGTCAAACCAAAATTCAGAACCAGTTTAAAGGACGTTCTACCTCAATCCAGGGAATTAGATTATGGAATGGTTTGGAGAATGACGTTAAAAATGCCAAGTCAATGTTTACATTCAAGAAAATCATCAAAACTGAACTGTTAAAAAAAAATAATTAAATGAAGTAGCTTAATGTGTATTTTATTAGAGTTAGAAAAATTAGAAAGAGTTATTCGTTTTGTTCTGTTACTGGAAGATTATTATTGTTTGAACTACCGGTAATTGTTTGAAAAAAGGGGGCAGATATAATAAGATTTTTTCTTCTTTCTGCTACCTTTCATTTTATATTTTGTATTCTTATCGTTTATGGCATTGTTTTGTACTGTATTTTTCAATGAATACATTTTATAAATAAAAACAATTTTAAAAAATCTGGAAACATTTGTCCTGACTCTGCGGTCAACAAACATTGGTCATGTCAGGGGGCGGCCGTGGCGTAGTGGTAATGGCAGTCGTCCCCCGATAGGAAGGTTGGAGGTTCGAATCCCGGTTCCCCACACCATGTGTCGTTGTGTCCCTGGGCAAGACACTTAACCCCGAGTTGCTCCCGGTAGGACTGGCAGCGCCTTGCATGGCAGACCACCGCTACCGGTGTATGAATGTGTGTATGAATGGGTGGATGGTTGGTATTGTAAAGAGCTTTGGGGCCCCTCATAAGGGGCTGGAAAGCGTTATATAAATAAGCTCCATTTACCATTTACCATGTAAATAAATAAATTCTGAAGTTGTGAAGCAAAGGCCTAAAATGCTACAAAAACTGTAAAACATTACAAGTCTATGCAAGAAATGTGTTATTTTTAACTACCGGTAACTGGACAGTTTATTTTGGGAGGCTCCTCAGACTTAAGAAGTCCTTTGGATGAAGGACAAAACATCTCAGCAAAAAAAGAAACCGTCCAGATGACCTGACTGGACATTGTTGGATTTTTACCTGGATTACTGAGCATGAACTTTGGTAAAATAAAATTCACAACATAAATTTTGTTTAGCGTTACAACCGAGGATGTCAAGACGGGAGCAAAAAGTTTTATTTTTCTTCCAATTTTGCTGTTAAATACTAAACAGCACAAACAAATCATTACCGGTAATTAGTTAATTGATAAGTGTTTGGTGTAATGTACTTTAACTACCATTGATTTAACTGGAAAAATGATGTTTCCTCCTGAAACACATTCAACATGTGCTGGTATAGAAGGGACATTATTATATGATCTTCAAACTAAACACATTGAAGATTTTAAAACTAGTATGAAGTTTTTATTTGAATGGCATATGACGGAGTAGATCAAATGGCTGAGGCAGTTGGGGACATTTTTCTAAATTACCTATTTAAACTAGACTTTACATATTTAAACTCACTGCCCAATCAGCAACCGGTGAGTCTGTAGTCCATTGGCTTAGAAAAAGAACCATTATTTGGATGAAGATTATTAAATCAGGAATGTAATGCAGAAAATCTCTAAAAGTTACTTTGAAATCACATCAGTTGTTACCTTCAGAGGTTTGATCTGGTCCAGTCCCATGTACGAATCAGAACGGAGGATGACGGAGTACTGGTAGTTCCCTGTTTTAGAAGGGGCTGGAAACTTGAGCTCCACCTGGAAAACAACAAAAACAAATGCAGAACGTCATGAAATTGCATCATTTTGGGAATTTATTTTTTCTTTCATGTGCCTAAATAGTATCTCTTGTACGGTATATTACATTTTTTATTATAGTGTAAGATTCCCATAGTTTTTCCTTGAAGAATATGCTATTCTTGAAATGTTAAAAAAAAAAAAATTGAGCAATAATCACTCAACCCTTATTCAAAGATGTAATTAGGAAGAAAAAAATTTTTAGTCAATTGATATAACTTGGTTCCGTCAATAATTAAATGAAAAGCTTCCAATCAGATATGTAAAAATTAAGAGGTTTTGATTTGTTTAGTACGGTATATTAAATTTATACATAAAAACTCAGGTTTTATGTTGATTCACAAACAAGACTCAAAAAGTCAAATGCAAACTACTTCAGTTGTCCAAACAGAGACCAAAATAAGATCAAATCTGATAGTTGGATCGATTTTATATCAGCCAACAATGATTATCCACTTTTTAGACATCGTCCATGCCTGTGCATACTTAATCAATTACTAAATACGGTAAGAAAGTAACACAGTAGCAGCTGCTACAACCAGCTTTCAGTATTTATTTATCTTTCTTTAAGTGAGACTGCTTACTTGAGCGACTCAAAAGTTATGGCCTGAAAAAGCAAAGACCTCGTTTTAACTTTGACCTTTATTTGTGACCTTGACCTTGGCGCTGGGGTGATGAAAGAGTACGTAACACTCCGTCTAGTGATGATGCGTATGAAGTTTTGGTAAATTATCTTGAGCAGATCTTAAGTTCTGGTGTGCAGAGATTATAATAATAATAATAATATAATAATGTCATATTTTTGTCATCTATGCATGTTTCCACACAAGACGAAATTTGACTCTGCATTTAACCCAATCACCACCAGGTGGCAGCGGGCAGCTATAGAAAGCGCGCCGGGGAGCAGTTGTGATTAGGTGTGCTGCTCAAACACACCACAAAACTATGCCGTGACTGGGGTTCGAACCAGGGTCCTCCGGATCCCAAGTCCAGTTCCCTTGCCACTACACCATCTTGGCCACTATGCCACATATCTAAAAATAATACCCGTATCAATCGACCTGTAGCCAAAAGCCTGAAGACTTTCACCAAGCTGATAAAACTGACATGACAGCAGGCTTACACTAACTGAAGCAGTGAGCACAAAACACACCAGACTTCTCATTAAAAAGTAAAAGCTGGCAAACAAGTGTTTTAACAGCAAAACACCTCAAAGAGCAGGAGTACCATATCACCTTACAAATTAACAATCAGAAGAAGGGCAAAGTCAGGTGGGTAATTACAAGTTAACCAACACATGATGACAGGGCTCAAGTGTACATATTGGACCAATGCCACCTCAGGCTGTGATTATTAGTTTGTTCAATTACACAGAGCAGACGTCTAACCATCAACACCATGAGGCAATTACCCGAGCGCAGAATAAACACAGAGCACGACGGCTGTTAACAGCCTGTCCTGTTGGTGAAAGCAGCCGATCTGCCACACACAAGCCACACAACAGGACCGCTCAGAGGAAGCTGTTCAGGTGACAGACTAATTGATTGCTAGCCGGTGACCTGTCATGCATGAAAGGGGCGCCTCTTGTGATTAGTTCCTTCAGAGCGCTGACAGCCGGTCATCAGGCGTTACGCAGGGCCCTCATTAGGCTTTTACCTTGCTGTCAATCTGAGCTGTTGCTGGAGAATACTAGAGTCAAGAGGTGAAACTGTTCACAATAAACACCACTCTGAGGAAATGATGACAAATACAAAAGGTTGCCTAGCAACAGAATGAATGAAGGGCTACATTGCTATGAAATATAGTTTTTAATGCAACAAAGAATGAGCTGGAAAAAAAAATCAATACCGTAATTGTTTGACTGCTTATGATGTATTCACACTATTGTGATCCATTTTTCTTCTGTACGTTTTTCAGCATCTTTCTCTTTCCAGTTTTTGTGCTATTTCAACAAATCATATCAAAATGTTTAGCTCATCCAGGAGAAGGATGCTATGGCTTTTGGTATGGGTACAACTTTAGCTTTTTGAAATATTTGTAGTGCAGTGGAGAGCATCCTGTGCTCCAGCATCAACGTGTGGCATGGAGGCTGCACAGTTGCAGAGAGAAAAGCTCTACAGAGAGTGGTGAAGGCTGCACAGAAGTCTGTTGGAGTCAGTCTCCCCACCATCACAGACATTTACACCTCCAGATGCAGGAAAAGAGCCACCTGCATCATGAAAGACCTCACTCACCCAGCACACTCACTCTTTGCCCCACTCCCCTCAGGACGGAGGTTGAGGAGCATCAAATGTAGAACCACTAGACTGAGGAACAGCTTCTACCCTGAGGCTGTTAGACTCATGAATAAATAAATAATAAGAATAAACACTGCAAAATATCACATCATGCTGATGCTGATCTGTTTTCTTGTTGCTGTGTTCATCTGTGACCATCTGCTCATACAGACTCATGTTCGTGCTGCTGTTTATAATGATGTTTTTCTACTACATTAGGGCTTAGTGTATTACTAGTTGATGTTTTTCTTAGTTAATCCTAGATGTTATTACTGTTTTTCTCTTGCATTTGTTGTTGGATGTAACTGGGACCCTGTGTACATAATCTCGTTTTCATCACATGTACTACATGCGGTGCAAATGACAATAAAGACTATCTGACTCTGATTTAGCCTTTTCTGCTATTTTTTTTTCTCATTAAGAAATGAACTGAGCTCATTTTACATCCTTCAGATCTTTAGGTCTGTTTACAACCTTTTACTGCTCCTTTCACATTTTGTTCTGCTTTAGCTTCTTTCAGCTTCCTTCTACAAATTTAAACTTTATTCCAGCTACTTTCAGCTAATTTCGGCTGTTTCGTCAGGTGTTTTGTGATCCTTTTAGATTCTCTGTTAACTACAACATGTTTGTGCTTCTTCTAACTCTTATTTGCTAGTTTCACCTTGTTATGCTCCTCTCAACTAATTTATGAAAGTTTCAACTTTTTCTGCTATTCCAGCTACTATTAGATGTTTTAATGCTATTTTTAGCCTTTTTGGCTAATTTCACTTTTTTTCCACACTCATTTAAACATTCTTCTGCCTAATTTGACTAAATGGTGCTCTCTCCACTTCCTTATGGTTTCTTTTTGCTGTTTTAGCTACTATTCAGCCGTTTTTCTTCCTTGCCAATTTTAAAAAAATTCAGATAATTTCCACTTTTTGCGCTAATTTCTGCTCATTTACGGTAGGTCTAATTGGGCTAATATGTTCTCTCTGCTTTCTTCTGTTAATTTAAGCTTGTTCTAACTTTCCAGCTAGCTTTTTTTGTTTTTTTTCAGCCATTTCCAGATAAATTCAAGCTTCTCATATTAATTTCTGCTACTTTTAGCTTGCTATCCTTTCAGCTTTGTTCTGCTAATTGCAGCTTCTTCTGCGCTTTCAGCTACTATTTAGCTCTTTTAATGCTAATTTTAGGATTTTCAGCTAATTCTACTTTTTTTCCCCACTTCCTTCTAGTAGTTCAAGCTTTTTTTTGACTTTCAGCTACTTTTCAGCTATTTTTTTTCTAATTTAAGCTTTTGTTTAGCTAAGTTATTAATTTTGTGCTCATTTCAGCTAATTTATATCTAATTCAACAAATATGTGTTCATTCTGCTTTCTTCTGCTAGTTTACGCTTATTCTTCCATTTCAGCTACATTTCAGATTTTTTTAAAGCTTATTTCAGCTGCTTTTCAGCAAGTTCTTCTGCAATAAGCATTCTCACTGCATTTTCACAGGAAATTTGATTTTTCTATTTTTAATTAGGGCTGATAAAATTACATATTCCTACACAAATTTGCCAGATGCCAAAAGAAAAAGGAACTAATATTTTTGCCTGTCTGCATTTGTTTGTAGCGTTAGCAAAATGTTCTATAAAGCATTGGATAGATTTAAATGAAACTCTTAGAAAGTAATCACTGGATTCAGCTCTACAAGCGATTAACTTTTGGAGTCATCACAATTCAAAATGGCCATCACAGCTAATTAAGATTAGGCAACTCAAAAATGGCTATAACTCAGTCTTGTGGATATTGAGCTAAACCATGGAATGGTAGTAGCTAAGAGTCATCCTCAACACATATCTGAGCTTCAACCCAGCTTGCAAAATCTCACAATATCCCATGAGATGACATCGCTTACAAAGTTTGACCAAAACATCTCCAACTCAACCCTTTCTCAACAGAACACGTTTAATTCGCCTTTTATTAGTTTAGCAGATTTCCAGTTTATTATTTTATTTCTTGAGCTAATAATAAAAAATAAGTTGTCTCTAATTTATATAGTTCTGTGCTTAGTGCTTAGTACAAGTTCTTTCAAGATGTGGAATAGAGAGTATTTTATTCAAATTCATGCAAATTTGATTTAAAAAAAGAAAAGGCTATAGGTCATGCTGTAAAGCGATTTCACTTTCCACATTTTACTCTATAAAGGCACCCGGCACAGAGAACCTTAGGAACATGATCCCACCTCTTCTGTGTCTTTTAGTGTGCACACGTGGTACGGCATGGAGACGAGGGTCTGATCTCGGCGATCAGCGATGTACAGCCACCACCACTCTTGCTTCTCCTCGGGGAAGTAGAGGCTGTAGGCGGGATGCGTCACCTTTGATTTGGTTTCTAGCAGCGCTCTCTCTCGCCGCTGGATGCTTTGCTGTAAGGCCTCCCACTCCTGACAAGGTGAGACGAGTGGAGGATTACAAACCTATCACGGTTACTGAGCACAACTGTTCTGTACATCTCTTGTTTTAGACGCCATTAAAAGTTTCCTGACCTCCTCGTCGTCTCCGGCCACCTCATCCACCTCCGTGTCGCTTTGTTTGTCGCTGTCTTCGTCTCTCTCGCTCGGAGAGTCCTTGTTGGCGTCTGCCTCATCTGACTCGCTGCCTTTGTCTGAAGCTTCATCCTCCTCTTCCTTTACTACCGCTGCAGATGGTAGAGCTTCCTGGGACACCAGCACAACAAACAACATTTACTTTGCAAACAGTCGTTTTCTTCCCTCCTCCATCACCTGGCAGTTAAAGTTGTCTCAAAAGGTCGAGCAGCAGCTTGAATTCAGCCGATGCTTACGTTTCCTGTCACGTTGCCATTGGCCTGCTTGGTTTTAGCAGGAGCAGTTGTGGCCTTCTTCTTGGTTAATTTCTTTTTCTTGGACTTGGCCGTCTTCTTAGCCCCTTTATTTTTGTTCTGCCACACTTTGGTTTTAGCTTTACTCGAGTCTCCCTGTTGCATCAAACAAAACAACAAGACTGTCTAAAACCATAAAATGTAACAAAAGCAGGAAAATCTCAGCGTATCGTTGTGTCGCTCGTACCGTTTCCTCTGTACTGGCAGCCTCCTCTCCTTGACACGGGGCCGGATCCTGCTCTTTTTCAAACATATCCTACAAACAGCAAACAGTTTGCTATTTTTGGAAACATGCAGACAGTAAACAGCACCCTCTAGTGGTCATCAACAGAAATGCATGCACCTAGTTGTACTGATTGGTTGCACACACGTTTACTTTTGTTAATTTAATGCAGTGATGAAGTTGAGGTTCAGCCAAATTAAACACCTACCACCATACGCTTTCTGGTTAAGGTAACTGTTACTGTGACAATAGAGCCTGCTGTGATGTTATTGCTGTCCTCATCATCAAGGACTGCAAAGACACACAGAGAGAATGGATGTTAGCACTCAAACTGTATAAAGTATGACCAGACACTGCGACAAATATAAAATAACTATATCACTTATTTTCCATCAGTTCATCAGGTAAACAAAGACTAAAATAAACTTAAATTAACCCATTGGTTTTCCTAACATCTCTAGTGATAAAACATTCATCCATCTTTCTTGCTATAAGGCAACAGCTCTAACCACTGCGCCCAACAGATTCTGTTAAAAATATACATTTTAGGACTGACCCTGCAGTTTGATGTCCATGATGATGTGAGGGAAGCTGCCCAGCACCACCATGACCTCATCATACTTCTCCTCCCCCAAGAAGCGCATCATGTTGCGTCTGTCAGAGTCCTTCAGGCTCACAAGGTCCTGCAGGGTTCGCACCTTATACTGAGGAGAAGAGCAAAAGGACCCAGAGAAAAGGTTTAGTGTACTGGTTTACAACTTAAATATGAAGGAGTCAAATCTGAAATGGCTCACGGTTCTAAGAAAAACTTTCTTAGAACATTTGGTGCAACTGTTATATTCGTAGGAGAATGTTGTCCTACTAGTGTTGTTTGGTTATGAAACAAAATTACAGTAGTAGCTTGTGGTGATTGAAGGCACATAAAACTCCAACAATTCACTATTTGACCAAATAAGATACTAATTTGTAGCTTCGGTTCAAGCTACTGAATTATAATTTCTCCTTTTATTTTTTCACAAAAGAGAGAGCTGATAGTTTCTGTTACTGTCAATTGTTGTAAATATTGAAGTCAATCAAGTCAATAATAAAATAAAATAAAAACACGTGTGTGATGCGTACTTTTTTAGAAATGCAGAAGCGGAGGTTCTCCTCTTCAAAATGAGGTAGCTGCAGCAGCGGTGACTTTGACTCCTGCAGACCCTGAACTATCATTTGGGTCAGCTTCATGCAGTTCTCGATGCTTACCAGTCGAGGAGCGTGGAAACCTGAGGGGAGGCATCATGTCGGCATGAAAGGGAAAAAATGCATCGGTATGTTTGACAGTGTTGACGTGTGTGTAGGCCTGTCACAATAACCAATTTTGCTGGGCGATTAATTGTCTCTGAAATTATTGTGATAAACGATAATATTGTTTGAAATTTGACAATAATTAGTAATTATTGTCAAATTTAGGAAGAAAATTTGATAAATTTTTGTACGTGGTACCTTTTTTGGCCACTAGATGGCAGCATGGTAAAGGGTAAATGGACTGTACTTATTTAGCGCCTTTCTATCTTATTGAGCTACTCAAAGCACTTTACACTACAATCTGTGCCTCATTCACCCATTCATACAGCACTCTACTAGATCTATACTGTACAAAGTTAATTCAACAAATCATTCTAAAGAGACTAATCAGAGCTTTATCACATTCATACACCAATGGGACACACATCAGAGGCAATGACGGGTTCAGTGTCTTGCCTGGGGACACTTCGGCATGTGACTGCTGGTGGATTAGACCCCCCCCAACTCTTGCATTGGAGAAAGACTGCTCTAACCACTCAGCCACAGCCGCCCCATATAGTATAGTACAGTATAAGACTGATTGAATCGAAGGATGGATAGTGAGGGAGCGAGCAGCGCTTCTCTAAGAAAAGTGGGGGGTTGGTCCCTTGACGTGACATGGTCTGTCTTTCCTTTATTTCGGTTCTCAAAATGGCGGACGCTCAGTGTGGTTTGAGCTCTTTAGCAAATCAATTTTTCACACAAAGCTTTTAATAAAAAAAAATCAGTAAACAAGTTCTCAGCTTCTTTTTGAAAAAAATAAATAAAATGTAAATAATAATAATAATTACACAAAGGCACGGGTTTCAACTGTGAATTTTTGAGCTTTGAAAAGACGGAGGTTCCCCCCACCCCCCAAGGTCAGCCTGTCAGCTTAGCTTCTCAGTTTAGCTGCTTTTAACGATCCAAAAACACGATTTTGGATGGTTAAAACAGATTTTAAAGAGAAAAGAGAAAGGGAGGGGTCAGTGAAGAGCACCGGAGTTTAGTTTTTGTCATCCAGTGTCTTCAGTAGAAAGAGACACGAAAAAACAATAAAGCTGATAAATGAGAATGAGGTCGATAATTTTCATTCATCACGCGATTAATTGATTTGTTTATCGCGACAGGTCTACGTGTGTGTGTGTGTGTATACCTCCTCTGCTGTTGGCCATCATGGTCAGCTGACAGCCCACGTTGATCATCTCCTGAAGCAGAGGTGGACTCTTCCTCACCACAAATCTTTGATCTGGTGCAGAAACACACAACTTGTTCTAAGCAACTCAATGATGACTTGTTTAATGATCACAATGACTTCATCAATAACCTGAACAAGAAAATATATTTTCCCCCAACTTTTACCTCCACCGTGTCCTTTAAGTGAAATTAAAGCTCTTGAAAGCTTAATGCAAGGGTTTATATTTTATGATTTTTTTTTAGAACTCGGAGCAATCGTCACCCTCTTCTGCTATTTTGGAAAATACTTTTGTATTTGTATAACGTACAAAATTAATGCCAATACATTTGACGCCTTAGTGATGAGGTAACAACATGCCCACCTTCCTCCAACTCCTCAGACACTTCCATGCGGGCCAGGTGAGACAGCACCAACACTCTGGCCTTTAAGCTGTAAGGATAACAAAACGGAGGCTCCTTCTTCTTTACGTTGATATTTCCTAATTCACGGATCAACTGCAACAGAGACAGGATAAACTCTGTAGGATTATTCATATTCAAAGCCACAATAATTATATTACATTTTCCACCCAATAGTCATAGTCATCTACAGAAGCAGCTAATTCTCGAGTTGTTTGTTGCTTTAATGTGAGTACGAAGACAGTTTACAGAGTCTTTTTGAGTTGGTCCTAAACGTTTCAAAAGAATCCCCTCAACAGGCTTTGCAACAAAAATGCAAAGCATTTCTTGCTAAATAAATCTGGAACAAAAACCTGTCAAACAACTGAGAATTTTGTTGTTTGAAATGCTGCACTGGGGAGGAAACGAGTCTTTGAGATGCAAGTGATTGTAAACATATTCAATTCTAGGTTTTACTGAAAGGAAAGGGCTTAAATGACACATTTTCATCTTGAGATTTAGTTTGTATATCAAATTTAGATTCAAGAACACTAAAGTAGTCTTTTCTTATTTTTAAGAAGAGATGCTGGAACAAAACGGTACAAACCTCCATATTTTATATTCTCTTTTTTTTTGTAATTTTTTATTTTCATAGATTCCCAAGAAAGTATACATTACAGAACTTTTAAGTATTTAACAGAAAAACGTCCAATATAAAAAGTCACTATATCACAAAATGAACGTCATCATTTAAAATATACTGTATTGGACAATTATAGCATTGTCTTATGAGAGTCAAGACAAAATTTCAACTTCATTTCCCTGAGAAATTTTATAATGTAATTAGTAATTAGTGTGAAAAAAAGAACAAATTTAAAAAATAAAAAAGCAACCCAGACATAGAGATAAAAAAATAAAAAAATAAAAAATAAATAAATAAATAAATAAACAGAGATGACCAACCAAAACATATAAAATAAAGGCACAACAATGTTGATTGGTTAAACTAAAGAGAGTGGATTATCTGGGTGATTTTATCAAGGTTGTTTTCAAAATATGAAATCAATTCTTTTAAGTTTTACATAGTCCACCCAATTCTGCCACCTCTGACAGAATTGTTCAGTCTTGTAGTTGAGAAAGGCTGTTATTTTTTCCATTTTATATATATTAAATGTTATGTCGATCCAGTCATCTAAGGTAGGTTTGTCTTGTGATAACCATTTTCTTGTAATGTTTTTCTTACTTGCTGTTAATAAAATAGTCATCAAATATTTTGTTTTTTTTGAAGACTCTTGAGGAATTATGCCAAAATACATAAGCTTGATTTCCAAAGGAATGTTTCGCTTGAAAATTTCTTGTAAGGCACTATGTATCTCTTTCCAGTAATCTTTTATAATTGGGCAGTCCCAAAAGACATGAAAATGGTTTGCATCTTGATTTCCACATTTTCTCCAGCATATAGGAGGATTTCCATCATAGTGGCTTTTCTGAGCAGGTGTGATAAAAAATCTTACAACATTTTTCCATCCATATTCTTGCCATTGTAAGGATTTATTATATGTCCATTGGTTTCTCCACATTAGTGTCCATTCCTCCTCTGTTATTGTTAAATTGCCCTCGCTTTCCCATCTTGCTTTAATGTGTAGTGTTGAATTGTTTTTTAGATCTGTTAAGTTTTTATATATAAGTGAAATAATTTTCCCTGTGATTTTTGATTTGTAGGCATTAATAAAGATTTCCATTAGGTTTATATTCTTATCAGTAATTGGCTCAATTTTTTGAATAACAAAGTTTCTTATTTGTAAATATCGATAAAAGTCCTGCTTGTCCAGAGAATATTTCCTCTTAAGAGTTTCGAAATCATCTAAGATTTTGTTGTTCATTATTGTACATAAAGCAGTAATTCCTTTGGAGGTCCAGTTCTTAAACCTGGCATCCAGTTTGTTTGGAGTGAAATTTGAATCATATGCAATCCATTTTATGGCCGCTAGGTCGTGTTCTAGTGCATTTTTTTTTGACAATATTTTTCCACACATTAAGAGTTGTTTTAATCCAGCGGTTATCTATATTATTTATGTAACATTGCATTTTTTCATCAGCCAAAATTGCCTGTATAGGAATTGGTGTCTCTTTCATTTCAATAGTTTTCCATTTAGCATCATATTTTGGGTCGCACCAATATATCAATGTTCTTACTTGTGCTGCTAAATAATTAGCCTGGCCCTCGCCTTCCTGCACAGCTCCGCTCAATTCTCATTTCCCTTCACTGCACAGTCTGGGACTTTACCCGCCCACAAGGATTTGTCCAGTAGATTTTTGTTCGGACCAATCAGAGAACAGAAGGGGCGGAGTTTTGGACCCTAACCCACGCCCCCACCTGTCCCAGCGCGCAGAGCCCTATAAAAGGCTCTGCCAGCGCTCAGTCAGCGAGCAGCGGCATGTTCTCATTCAAAAGATGCAAAGCGATGCAGATATGTGACACAAATTTATTAATTTCCCCTTCTTAATCCCTTATCTGGAGTTTTCTTTTGGTTTTTGGGCCAAAAGTCAAGTTATCGCTCCCTTCTCCCCTCCTCCTCCTCTCCGCTGAGTGCCACCTGTCCCGGCGCGCAGCCAGAGCCAGCGCGCAGCCGCGTTCTCATGCAAAGCGATGCAGATATGTGACACAAATTTATTAATTTCCCCTTCTTAATCCCTTATCTGGAGTTTTCTTTTGGTTTTTTCCCCCAAAAGTTAAGTAATCGCTCCTTCTCCTCCACCCTCCTGCTGAGTAAAATGAGAGAGACAGCAGGCTCAATTCGTTGCTGTAAAATGAACACGGAAATGCCTCAGGTTGTCACGAGAAATAAACTCGGGTTTTAGTTGCTGAGCGAGTCCCATCAGATTTTCTGGTGTTTTGGTGAGCTGGACCAGCGATCCATGGTTTGATTTTATTGTATTAAAACGTTTTATAACATATGATATAAACACAGAATTTGCGCAGCAAGAGAAACGCTGCAGAGGGGGCGGAGCAGTTG
>JBBPBX010001775.1:83654-97992 GCA_038048925.1 Garcialebias charrua | reverse complement strand
AAATAGCCCTGAGTTATAAGTTATACAAGTTCTAAAATAATTAAAAACAACATTTACTGTAACACTTTTATAGTTTGTGATCATGATGATTTTATGATGTGACATACTTTGAGTTTTAAGTTGGAGGACAAAAGTCGATTGGTGCATCTGGACAGCAAAGGGTTAACCCTCCACAAAGCTGCTTCAGCATGGAGCAGAAATGCAGGAGGGAGCTTCCCCCTGCGCTTGTGGGCTGTACACCGGTGCAAAATCACTGAAAATAATTTATTAAAAATAAACGATCCATGGCTCGTCCATCACTCAGCCAACTGTGTCATGTCCAATCTTACTTTGAAAAACCATGAAAGAGTGAATACGCAAAAAACGAACTGCAAAGTAGTGAGGGATTACTGTGTATATATGTATACAGTATATATATACAGGTGGTCCCCGACAAATCATAACGAGTTCCGTTCCTACACACCGTTCGTAACCCGAAAATTTGTAAGTCGGAACGCATTACACGTGGCGTTAGTAAAACCGGATTTTTGGCCGTAAGTCGGAAAATGTATGCCAACGCTGCGCCGCACACCCGTTTATCAACATGAGACTGAACAAGTGTACATAGTGGTTCATAAACATGCACAGAACTTTATTTACAAACGGTTAGCTAACACACTTTCATCTAAAAACACATACCAGTACTGTATTAACTGTACAACAGTACTGTTCGTAAGCTTGTTCGTAAAGTCGGAACATCGTAAGTCGAGGCCGTCGTAAAGACTCCCCCCCATAGCTCTGTGTTCGGCCGAATGCCGCTCTGTGCGCACGTGTTCACCCGCACAGCTCTGCATTCGTTCTCGCATTCATTCTTGCGTTTTCGCTCCAAATTCTTGACATAATTTGAGCAGCCACAGCGCAGAGCGTTCGCTGATTGGTCATTTGCTGACACGCCTACTGAATTGATTGACAGGTCGGAGGAAAAAAAAAAGGCGAGCTGGCACTTCACACAGCTTCAGCCGCAGCGGTGTTCTGTGTTTATATCTTATTAAAAAGTTCTAAAAAAAAAAAAAACAGGGAGCGCTGGTCCTTCAGCCCACAGCCCACCAGGAAATCTGCAGAACCTCGCGCAGCCACGTTGGACACGAGTTTAATTCACTCGTGACAAATTCATTCATTTCCTCATCATTTCAGTCATGGAGTCAGCGGAGGAGGAAGCGATCACTTGACTTTTGGCAAAAAAAACAAAGAAAAGGCCAGATCAGGGATGAAGAAGGGGAATTTAATACATTTGTGTCACATACAAAACAGTCAGGCGCCGGGCAGTTTATTGTGCGACAACGCGTTTGCGTACGCGGTCGTAAAATTTGAGCTTGGCGCGTACATGGTACGCTTGTTCCTCTGCGCACGGACGGCGCACGGACGGCGTAGAGCGGCGTACGGCCTAACGCAGAGCTATGAGGGGGCCTTTAGTCGGGGACCACCTGTATATATATATATATATATATACTGTATATATTAAAAATTTTGCAGACCCCCAAGCACCAGCTTGCAGACCCCCCCATCCGGGAACCGCAGTTTGAGAACCACTGGTCTATATCACGCTCCCTCTCATTCAACTTCCCACCAGGACTTCACGCCCGATCCAATCTGTGCAGTCCTATGACCATATTTACTCTAGTCATGCTTATTGCTACACATGATAAATGCACACACAAAAAAAAACTACGACAGTGCAACTCTACAGACTATAGCTGCAAAGCAGACAGAACTGAGGATTATGTTAATGTAGACCCAAAACAATCATTGTTGTGGATTTACAACTCAGTAAGCATGCAAAGGAAACGTTCTGCTTGAAAATTACTATAACCATGTCATGTTTTCTTACAATACTCACCTGGTCTGAACAAAGTGACCTTCCTCTTGTTTCTTCCCGTCCTGACGGTGCAGCTGTAGATCAGATCAGAACCTGCTGCTGAAACCTCCAGACAGCTGCTGATGCTGTACAGCTGCTCCTCAGTCTGCCGGACTGTGATTGTGTTCTCCAGGGCCGTGCTGAACGAGAACTTGATGGACCAGGTGATCTCAGGTGCAGGGTAGACGCCCTCCGAGCTGCAGATAATCCTGTTTTCCACCCGTTTAATATTTACTTTGGTAACAGGAGCTAAAAACAAAAGGTATATTTGAAACACTTTCTAAATAAAGTAATAGCGAAGTGTATTTTATGTTATACCTTCCACTTTGAGGTGGACGATGGAATGGTTCTTTGTGCTGAAACATTCGTATCGGCCCTGATCCTGAACCATCACTCCTCTCAGGAGCAGGGAGGCGTTTCCTCTGGAGATCTGATCCTGAACCATCACTCCTCTCAGGAGCAGGGAGGCGTTTCCTCTGGAGATCTGATCCTGGAACAGGGACGTTCTGCCTCTGAAGCGCTGGTCCTGGACTTTAAGCTGCTCTTTATTGCTGTAAAATGAGTAGACGTGAACGGTTCTGATGGCTGTCAGCTGGTTCCAGTGGATGATGCGCTCGCCGCTGCTCTGGAAGCTGCATGGTAAAACGCAGCTCTGTTTGAAAATACAGATCACCTCCGTGTCTGGAACGTCAAATTAAAAGTCAAGCACTCGTTAATACGACAAACATAAATATCCATATGCCTCTAGGTCAGGGGATCCTTACGATAAAAAGATCAATTTCTGCCTCTTGGTTCACTAAATTCAACGTGTCCGGAGCTGCAAAACCTGCTACAGTTGTGAATGTGATTATCAACTAATGGTCCATGGGCCACTTTAAGTTTGTTGGAGGGGGCTTTACTCACCAGTATACTGTATGTGAAATTATAAACCTGACAATATCCAATAATTTTTCCACATTTATTTTTACACTTTAAATCTAGAGAAAAGACCAGATTATTGAAAAAAAAGGAAGACAATTTATTTTTTTGCCCATAAAAAAAAAAAAAATCAATGAAATATGCAGGCCTGTAATTGTTGAAAAATTAAGTATCCTACTTTGAAGAAATAAAGTATAAAGTTAAAATGAGCATGTTTTAATCCTTGTATTTTTGTCATTGGTACAACAAGTTACAAAATTACATTTTATGTACGTTTTGGGCCACAGAAGAGGGACCAAAGGTCCGGATGTGGCTCCAGAGCCGTAGATTGCTGACCCCTCCTCTTGGTGGAGAAATTTCCACACCAACATCATGAAAATACAGAAAAAGGACATCACTGGTTACAAATAATCCCAACTCAGCTTCAGGTTATTGTGATTATCAGCAGTTTGGTCAGAGTGACTCAGAAAACAGCTTAGAGGTGAACATCTGTGTCTTTAATATTTAAAAATACATTAATTTGTGAAGATAAAGTCTGTATGATCAGAGTTTTGTGTTCTGCTCTCAGAAATAATCAAAGAAATAAAAGTGTAATCTCAGGAAGAGAGAACCGGATTGCAACTGTCTTTAAGAAACTACACGAAACACCAACTTTATTTTCAAATTTAATTAGCCGTCAATCTTTGAGTCCTTTTTATTTATGAAGCACAAAAACGCAAATTATTTTTAGATCTTATGACATTTTTTCAATCTTAAATAATGACACAGCCTTTGAGCAAACGTAACTCCTAATCAGTGTAAAGAGAACCAGACACCGTGTCAGAAATCAAACAGAGCAGGGAGTTCCTTACATGTTGTGCAGAAATAACAAACTGTTTGCTCTTTGAACTTTTCCTCGTTTAATTTTATTGAAGAACACCGCCGACTAATTTCACTGATGAAACATAACTTTTTGACTTTAAATCGTAAATTTCTGAATAGATGTTTTTTTGGTTTTGTTTTGTTTTTTTGACATTTTGGTCATTTAAAAGCAAACTGGGTTGTAATAATTCAGTTCACATCAAATTAGTACAGTGGCCCTATAAGGTGTAAATGAACAATATTTGAAAAAATGGAATTACATTTGAAAAAAAGCTAATCAGAAGCCATGGCTGACAGCTGAGGTTTACAGACTCCTGAAAGCCAGGAATGCTGCCTTCAAAGCGAGAGATCAGGTGGGCCTGAAGGCAGCCAGAAAGAACCTGGATCTGGGCATCAGAGAGGCCAAGGAGCAGTATTCCAGGAAAATAGCTCACCGTTTCAAGGACAGCAAGGATACACGCAGTCTGTGGCAGGGAATACAGACCATCACAAACTACAACCACCCCCCCAGACCTGTGACAGCTCAACCTCTACGCTGAATGAACTGAATGAGTTCTTTGCTCGGTTTGAGGCAAGTAACAGCACACCTGCACATAAACTCCCCCCTCTCCTGATGGCCAGGTGCTGGCGCTGTCCTCAGACAGCGTAAGGCGATCATTCATCAAGATTAACGCCCGGAAGGCCTCTGGTCCTGACAACATACCTGGTCGTGTGCTGAAGGACTGTGCAGGGGAACTCGCAGCGGTCTTCACGGACATCTTTAACATCTCACTGAGCCAGGCCATCGTCCCCACCTGTTTCAAAGCCACCACCATCATCCCTGTCCCAAAGAAGGCAACGCCCGCATGCCTCAATGACTATCGCCCAGTAGCACTCACCCCCATCCTGATGAAGTGCTTTGAACGGCTAGTCATGAAAAGCATCACATCTGTCCTCCCTGCCTCCCTGGATCCCTTCCAATTTGCATACCGACCTAATCGCTCAACCGACGATGCCATCTCCTCTGCCCTCCACACAGCTCTCACACATCTGGACACGAAGGACTCTTATGTTAGAATGCTGTTCATCGACTTCAGCTCGGCATTCAACACCATCATCCCCCAACAGCTCATCCTTAAACTGGACAGTCTGGGGCTGAACACCTCAATGTGTAACTGGCTGCTAGACTTCCTGACCGGGAGACCACAGACAGTACGGATCGGGAGTAACACATCTAGCACCATCACATTGAACACAGGGGCCCCACAAGGATGTGTGCTGAGCCCCCTTCTATTCACCCTGCTAACACACGACTGCACACCATCGTACAGCTCCAACCACTTCATCAAGTTTGCGGACGACACAACAGTGGTAGGTCTCATCAGCAACAACGATGAGACGGACTACAGGAACGAGGTGAGCCGCTTGGCCTTGTGGTGCGGACACAACAATCTCACTCTCAACGTGGAGAAGACAAAGGAGATTGTTGTGGACTTCAGGAAGAGGGATGCACAACATGCCCCTCTGACCATCAACAGCACCGCAGTGGAGAGAGTGGACAGCACCAAGTTCCTGGGAGTGCACGTCTCAAAGGACCTGTCCTGGAGCAGGAACACTGCAGCACTGGCCAAGAAGGCTCACCAGCGCCTCTACTTTCTCCGCAAGCTGAAAAGGGCTGGAGCTTCAACCCCCATCATGTGCACCTTCTACAGGGGTGCCATAGAAAGTGTCCTGACCAGCTGCATCACGGTGTGGTTTGGTGCATGCACTGCATCATGCCGCAAGAGCCTCCAGCGCATCGTGAAAGCAGCTGAGAAGATCGTCGGCACCTCCTTGCCCTCACTGCAGGACTTACACAGCAAACGCCTCACTCGGAAAGCCCACTGCATGGCAGGTGATCCCACACACCCACTACACAGCCGCTTTAGACTGCTGCCATCAGGGAGGAGACTGAGGAGTCTCCAGGCTCGAACCAGCAGACTGAGAGACAGCTCTGTTCATCAGGCAGTCAGAATGCTAAACACTCTGCCTGCTCTGCCTCCCCTCCCATTTGAACTGCCTTAACACAAAAAACTTTCTCACACATTACCACTCAACACAAAGTTTTTAACACTGGACCCTGTGTCATCAAACGGGTTATTCACTAAACTCTCGGTCATGTACTCATTCAGTTTGCACTACTTCTCATATTTGCACTAATGTTTGTATTACATTACTGCCTATAGTCATACTACTGTTTACATTCACTGTTTACATTTATTAATACGGTTTACATTTATTACTACTGCTTTACATTTATTACTACTGTTTACATTTACACTACTTTTATCTACACTACTGCAGATACATATACAGCATTCTCTGACTAGCCTTATCTAAGGATGCCAAATGTGCCTTATGTGCCTCACTGCATATGCCACTTTGCCTCTATACCAACATCAACTACCTCATACATATACTGTGTACATTAACTTATATGCTGCTGTGCCACTCTTTGCAAATGTCAATGCTAGAACCTTCAGTTTATTTTATAGATATACTTTTTATACTTTTTATACTACTATGCAAAAACTCAGGACAGTATTACACTTTTATTATTTCATTTTATGCTTATGTTCATTGGGTGTTTGGTGTTTTAGGGGTGTTTGGTGTTTCAGTGTTGGTGTAAATTTTCATACTTTTATACTATTATGAAAAAACTCAGGACAGTGTTACACTTTTACTATTTTATGCTTATGTTTATTAAATGTTTTAGTGTTTAGATGGTTACTGTTGCACCGAGGGACTGAGAGAAACGCAATTTCGGTCCTGTGTATGTCCTGTACATATTGCAGTTCTGACAATAAAGTTGACTTTGACTTTGATCCCCCCCCCCCCCATTGAAAATTAATTGAGCTAATTTTACATCCTTCATATCTTTAGATCTCTTTACAATATTTTACTACTACTTTCACATTTTGGACCAGCTCAGCTTCTTTCAGCTTCCTTGTACATTTTTTAAAAATAATTTAGCTACTTTCAGCTAATTTCTGCTGTTTCAACTGTTTTGTGCTCTTTTCAGCTTTATTCAGCTTACTTAAACATTTTTGTACTTCTACTGACTTATTTCTGCTAATTTCAGATCGTTGTGCTCCTTTCAGCTATTTTGGAAGATTCAGATATTTCTGCTATTTCAGCTACTATTTAGCTGTTTTATGCTAATTTCAGCCTTTTCCGCTAATTCCACTTTTTAAAAAAAATCAATCCAACTTTTTTCAACCTAATTCAGCAAAGCCATGCTCTACCCACTTCCTTCTGGTAATTTAAGATTATTTCGGCTTGTTTTAGCTATTGTTCCGCTGTTTTTAGCCAATTTCAGCCTTTTCAGATAATTTCAACTTTATTTTGATTATTTCGGATATTTGAAATTTCAGATTGTTTCAGATATTTCAGATTATGCTGCTTTGTGTTTATTTCTGCTAGTTTCAGCTTCTTCTGCTATTTTAGCTACTATTAAGCTGTTTTAATGCTAATTTAGGCTTGTTTCAATTCCACATTATTTACACTCATTTCAATTTTTTCCCAGCCTAACTCTTCAACACTGTATTCTCTCTACTAATTTCTAAGACATTTAAGCTTCTTTCTGTTATTTTAGATATATTCAGCTGTTTTTTGGATAATTTCAGCTTTTTTCAGATAATTTCCATTTTGTACTTATTTCTACTTCATACTGTTTCAGATTTAAAATTGTTTCAGGTATTTCATATTATTCACAGTTACACTCTTTCTGATTCTTTTTCCTAATTTAAGCTTCTTTTTTATTCTTTTGCTACTATTTAGCTGCTGGTTTTATAGCAAATGTCAGCTTCTCTCAGATAATTTTTACTTTATTGTACAAATGTATGCATCTTTCAGCCTTAGTCGGCACAGTTAAGCTCCTTCCACTTCCTTTTTGGAAAGTTAAAGCTCCACTGACATCATCTTTTAACTTTCCATAAAATGGCACAACATATATATTAAGATTGACCTCTGATCCTTTTTGCTAAAACAATGTTAAATTAATTAAAATTCCTCTCAAAAACAGTTTAAAATTAGCGCCTTTTTTTCACATGATAAATACGGGGTTTCCCCGTCGCGCGATTATGACGTCACACACAGACTCACGTCAACTGCGCACCTTGTTTACAATGGACAAGATACAAACGCGGTCCGTCCAATTTAGCCATTTAAAACTTTATATTTTAGCAGTTTGTTCTCAGAGAAGCCAAAATTATTTCCAGTAAACAGCAGGTTATAATTTTTTTTCAGCTCCTGCTGGTTTTTGGAGACTGTTCACTTCAGGAAGTGAGCAGCTGTGTGGAGTTCACAGGAGCTGCAAGTTGAGAGGAAGAAGGAATTCTACAACATGTAAATCGTTTCCACATCACTGAAATGGTAATATATTAGTTAATGTTTCTAATAATTATTCAACATTATTAGTTATTAGTTTGTGTACAAAACAATTTGCACAAATCATGTTGCTTCAATTTGTCAGCTTTGTTATTTAATCCAGTCAACATGTTGAAAATATTTCATATTTATTTTTCTATTTAATTTGGACATCACTTGGTGTTATAGTGGTGTCTCATTAAAATGATGGAAATACATGACATTAGTTTGACCCATTGTCTTAATATACAGTATACTGCATATAATATATACTGTGTGTGTCTGTGTGTTTTATCATCAATTCACAGAAATGTCTTCACCTGAAGAATGGACCCAGATGTCCTCTGCGTCTAGACCTACAACACCTGGACATCCAGGAGCGTGCACGAGGAGGTGGTGGAGTCTGAAGACATTAGTTTGACCCATTGTCTTAATATACAGTATACTGCATATAATATATACTGTGTGTGTCTGTGTGTTTTATCATCAATTCACAGAAATGTCTTCACCTGAAGAATGGACCCAGATGTCCTCTGTGTCTAGACCTACAACACCTGGACATCCAGGAGCGTGCACGAGGAGGTGGTGGAGTCTGAAGACATTAGTTTGACCCATTGTCTTAATATACAGTATACTGCATATAATATATACTGTGTGTGTCTGTGTGTTTTATCATCAATTCACAGAAATGTCTTCACCTGAAGAATGGACCCAGATGTCCTCTGTGTCCAGACCTACAACACCTGGACAGGAGGGTGGACGAGGAGGTGTTGGAGTCATTTTTACAGAGCTGATGAAGTCAAACACCACTTGCTGATATTTTTTAAACTCAAATTTTTTTGATAATCTGTTCATATTAATGTTTCCCCAGAGGTTTTCATTTATTTGATAATATGGGATGGTTTTATTTTAATAAAATGTTTTTTTCAACATTCACCAATTTTGTTTTTACTAAAGTATGAGCTGTGAGTTGTAGATGAACGAATGAAATTAAAACAGATACACAAATATTCTCACAAAGAATAACTCAACACTAACAGATAATATAGTGTACTACTGTAACTTTATTTACACATAACTACAGAAACACTTGGTTCATTGTTATCCTTTTTTTCAAACAATATGTTCATTTGAACTGTCAGAAAAAATATTAAATTGTACAGTTGTAGTATTTCTGCATATTTTGATGTCTTGATGCACAAACGTAGCTTTCTGCAGCATCAGTCCTGATGTTCTACAGATCATGAAGACGTCTCCATCTGTTTTAACAATATCAAGGTTTGTTCTCCTCCACCTGGGTCCACTCTTCAGGTGAAGATATTTCTGTGAATTGATGATAAAACACACAGACACACACAGTATATATTATATGCAGTATACTGTATATTAAGACAATGGGTCAAACTAATGTCATGTATTTCCATCATTTTAATGAGACACCACTATAACACCAAGTGATGTCCAAATTAAATAGAAAAATAAATATGAAATATTTTCAACATGTTGACTGGATTAAATAACAAAGCTGACAAATTGAAGCAACATGATTTGTGCAAATTGTTTTGTACACAAACTAATAACTAATAATGTTGAATAATTATTAGAAACATTAACTAATATATTACCATTTCAGTGATGTGGAAACGATTTACATGTTGTAGAATTCCTTCTTCCTCTCAACTTGCAGCTCCTGTGAACTCCACACAGCTGCTCACTTCCTGAAGTGAACAGTCTCCAAAAACCAGCAGGAGCTGAAAAAAAATTATAACCTGCTGTTTACTGGAAATAATTTTGGCTTCTCTGAGAACAAACTGCTAAAATATAAAGTTTTAAATGGCTAAATTGGACGGACCGCGTTTGTATCTTGTCCATTGTAAACAAGGTGCGCAGTTGACGTGAGTCTGTGTGTGACGTCATAATCGCGCGACGGGGAAACCCCGTATTTATCATGTGAAAAAAGGCGCTAATTTTAAACTGTTTTTGAGAGGAATTTTAATTAATTTAACATTGTTTTAGCAAAAACGATCAGAGGTCAATCTTAATATATATATATATATGTTGTGCCATTTTATGGAAAGTTAAAAGAAGATGTCAGTGGAGCTTTAACCTTCTTTCTACATTTTTTTAGCTACTATTCAGCTGTTTTAAGGTATTGTTGAATAAAAGGCATTCACAGATATTTTCGCAGGAAATGCAATTTCTCTAGTTTATCTAAACTTTTTTGTGGGGGGTGTCTGCAGTTTTGGGTGCTGAACTCTTTTGCACGTTACTTTTGTTGTTGTATGTGTTTGAACTACAGAAAAGCTCCTGGTTTAATATGATGAATGCAAAACTGCAGAACCATAAATGTCCTTTTACATCTGATCCGTACAATATTCACAACTTTTAAACATCAAGTTTCAAACAGCTGTAAACGTTCGTTAAACTGGAGCTTTTAGGGCATTTCTCTCTGCGGTTAGATATAAATGAAGGATGAAAAGCTTTCCCTAGATTAATAAAAAAAAGCCCTCAATATTCTCTAAATAAAACCTGAGAGATGATAAACCATCTGGAGATGCTGCCTGTGCTCCTCTGGATGTTCTTGATGGAATCATCCTGAAGCATTTTGGTGAAAATAATTGTAAATTAAAAAACAAATCAGGTGAATTAGGCATTAATAAAAAAACAGCTTCTTGAGTCAACTTAGCTGAAACGGGAATTGAACCTCCTGCAGAGTTTCATTCAAACTAAAACTGAGTCAGCTGCTTGTGACGGAATGATCCAAAGGTCCAAATGATCCTGACAGAGTTTGAGTCTTAAACAGGACCCAGCAGCTGCGTCCGTGGGTTTGGATCAGTTTTTACCACGAGAAGGAGTCGAACGTGACTGCATTCACCGACAGAAATGGGTTTGTTGAGATTGTTTTAGTTTTCTTTCCATTTTTGTTTAAAAAAATCTATTTATTTACATTTTACATAAATCTATTTTATTTTCAGCTTCTAGTTTTTATCTACCACATGTGAAATGAAGTATTATATTATTTTAATGAGCTCAGGCTGAAATAAAAAGATGACATTTCATTGTTTATTTTGTTTAGATTGTCTTCATTAAAGTTGAAATGTGTGCAGCTCGTGAGTCACGCCCAGTTACCTGCTGGGATGAGACATGATGGTGGTGGTGGTGGGGATGGAGTGTCTCCCTCAAACTTGACTTTCTTGGTTTGGGGTTGTGCTTGTTGAATCAAAGTCTGTTGGGTCCATCATTCTTCCACTGTCTCCTCCTGCTTCGTCTTTCTCATCCTAATAACACAAAGATTAAAAAACATTAAAACTCTTCAGCGCTCCCAAAGGAAGTTTCTGGTCAAAAACAAACAACTGAGGTATTTAAAGGAATAACAGGGAGTGGGGTTCCCTTATCAGTCTTGTCACTCGGTGCAACATATCACTATGGGAAATTGCGCTCGCGCAGTTTTACCTGAAGGAATACAATCACGCCTTTATGGCAGGGGCGTCAGCGTTGCGCCAGAGGCCACGCCCTCTGGGTACTTAAGCCGCTGACGCCCATCCATCGATCTCTTATTGCCCTTCACCTCGCTTAAAACCTGAACTTCGTGGGACTTCTCTGTTGTCGCATCGCTCGATCAGAGGTGAGCTTGCTCCCTACACTGAGCGTACAGAGAAATTTTTCCTGCGTACTGCTGGGCTGGCGAAAGCTAGTCCAGCGTTTTTCTACTTACCTCGAAGTTTTCTTCTCTCTCCGCAGCTGCTTCGCTCGACGGTGCTAACTGCGTCACTCCCTGCTAACAATTAGCAGGCTAGCCAGCAAAAGCGAAACGACAGAGAGGACGGCTTCGAACAAAAGGAAACTAGGAACACTTCTCGTCTCCGGACATGGCTCCCGAGAAGGGAAAACGGAGGACAAAGACTCAGAAGAAAGCCAGCAGGACGACAAGCCCTCACTCGCGCCCCTGCACCAGCGGATGCGGCTATTCCCTCTCGGCAACGGACACCCACAAGGCCTGTCCTGTCTGCCTAGGGATTCTGCATGCACGAAAAGCGCTGGAATCCCCCGACTCTTGCTCCCACTGCTGTCGGATGCCGGCGGTAATGAGGAAACGCCGCGTGAACGCGTTGGCTAAATCCATCGCGAAGGCCGCGGCTCTGAAGGCCGCACGCCTCTCGAAGCTGCTCGCTCCTGAGCCAGACCTCAAGAACGTGGACCTGGAATGCAGCGGTCAAGTCGGGGATGAGAACACGTCAGACACCTCGGTTCCCATCGAGGACTCGACGCCAGAAGTGTCTGAGCCCATCTGCAGACTGTGCTTATATGAACGATTGCTCACAGACTTATCTCCCTGCTCCGCCACCAAAATGCAACATGTCTTTTGTCTTATCTTGTGCTGAGCTGGTAGAGTTTTTTTTTACTTTATCATAGAATGTCCTAAGACAAAATGTGATAGATTCTTTTTTGAATACCAATGATTTTCCTATTGTAACCTTCCTTTGTTTTCATATCTGATTGTTTGGCGGCGCAGATTAATTTCTGCTGCGGCTTTCCGTGCGTACGTCCCTCTTAAGGATGGTGTGTGCGCCAATCGCAATGTTTTGTACCCCGGTACAATCGATGATGCCAATAAAGATATATTTTATTCTATTCTATTCTATTCTATTCTATTCTGACCAAGACGCCGAGTACGGTTGCAGAGGAGAAAAGTTGGATTCCTCTCAGAACCTGGCACAAATTTTACCGGAACCGGACGTGTCGGTCCCTGCTCTGTTCGACCTGTGCCATAGGGTGGCGGACACCCTGCAGGTCGCTTGGCCAGACCCCACGCCTCACCAACAGGTTACGAGGCTGGCAGCAAACTACTTCTATGTGAAACAGCAACCGATGACGTCGCAAAAAATGCCCATTTTCCCGGACTTTCTCATGGAGTTCACGTGCTCCTGGGCGAAGCCCGGAGCTCCCATGACGCTGCCACTATCCCGACTCCTGGATGTCGCAGGAATGGAGGCAGCAGGTCTCGCAAGCGCACCCCGATAGAGGAAACCCTGGCGGCTCATTTAGCCCCTGCAGCCACAGGGATGAAGCCAGCGCTGCCCAGCAGAGCCTGCCGTGCTTCGGAGAAACAGCTCGAGAAATGTTACAGAGCTCAGGGTCTCGCGGCTCGCGCGATGAACGCGTCGACCATGATGCAGGCGTACCTGGCAGAAAAGCTACAGGAACTCCAGGCAACGACAAACGAACAAGCCGCAACGGAGGCCATGGAGGAGGCCCGCAGCGCCTCTGACTTCGTACTCTGCATGATAGGGACAATAGCCATCACGCAAGGCAGAGCAATGGCGGAAATGGTTGTCGCCCAACGCCATCTTTGGCTGACTTTATCGGACCTCCCAGAAAACCAGAGGTCCCCCTTCCTCCAGCACCTGATTGAGCTAACGGGACTCTTCGGGGGAGCCCTGGAATGCATCCAGACCAGGCTGGAACAAAGACGCAAACAGGCAGAAGCCCTCTGCGATGGGATGCCGAGGAAAAGCTTTGCATCCCCAAAGGAATACGTGTATGACCTCCCACGGAAGAGACCTGCTGGCGAAAGTGAGACTTCCCAGTACTAGCCGAGGGCCTCTTCGATGACCCTGTGTGGAAAACAGATTTGGGCCTGATGAAACAGGACGAACTGATAATTTTACAGGTTTGCCCGCCCACGCGGTACGGGAACCTAACCTTTTGAGCCCAGTCTCCACTTGTATCAATCAATCAATCAATCCATTTTATTTATAAAGCACCCTTCATACTAAAAGCAGCTCAAAGTGCTGTACAGAATTATAAAACAATAAACTCACAAAATTAAAGCAAACGACACACACAAAATAAATAAAATCAATCAATCAAATTAAATACAGTAGTATGGAAAATGTATAGAGTGAACAGAGATGAACCAGTTCAGGAAATGCAGTTAAAAAGATGGGTCTTGAGCCTGCTCTTAAAAACAACAACATTCTCTGCAGCCCTCAGGTTCTCCGGCAGACTATTCCACAGACGGGGGCCATAGTACTGGAAAGAAGCCTCACCGTAAGTGTGAGTTCTGACTTTTGGAACTGTTAGTAGTCCAGTACCAGAGGACCTTAATGTTCGCGGGGGTTCATAGGGCAATAGCAGCTCTGCAAGATAAGATGGTGCGAGACCATTGAGACATTTAAAAACCACTAAAAGAATCTTAAAATCAATCCTGAGGCGCACAGGGAGCCAATGCAATGATTTTAAAACAGGTGTAATATGAGCCTGCCTTCTGGTCTTGGT
>JBBPBX010001775.1:65994-76040 GCA_038048925.1 Garcialebias charrua | reverse complement strand
TCACTTACAAGTGAGATCTGTTGGACAGAACAAAATGTAGTGAAACTGGACACATTAGGAATTGGACGCAAAAAATTCCTGCTAAACTCTTTCTTCTTGGCTGAGAAGAAAAACTCTAATATTAAAAAAAACACCTCGCACAAACAAGCACATAGTGACGTAGACATTCTGCAGGGGGGCAAGACGACGAGAGCGGTGAGCAATGTTCAAGGATTCACTCGAAGACACTGTAAGAGTTTTGATAAGGATAGAATTATCAACCAGTTCCCTCCGGTGAGATCCGTAAACGTTCTCGAGGGATGTCTGGGAATGGCCAAGGACAACACCAATGGGAATCCAAGAGTCCTGAAATGATGACACAATGCTTATTCAGCTGGTTTCCTCTGATCAGTTGGAAATTCCTCGAGGGGAGGGGGGGGTGGGGCAGAGCATCAGATTGTTCTCCAGGCAATTCAGATAAGGTGGCCTTCAAGGCCAGCCGGGGGAGCCAAAATCAGATAAACACACAGTTGATTTGGGTACCGGCAGAACTTAATGACATCTATCTTGAGTCTGTGTCCGTCCACTCGGTTCCGAAATGTCCAAATTACATGGCCACACCAAAAGAACATACCTGAGTAAAATCACCTAGATTGGATCAATTCTGCCAAAAGCATTTGAGTCTGGGTACTCGAGGCACGAACCAAGCCATCATAAGGCAAGCAGCATGATCGGGTCCAAATTTGCTACTGACGGCTTCCTTGATTGTTGATAGATCAGGAACCAGCCAAATCCAAAAAGCAGGAACCAGTTACCAGAAATCCAATTATAAATGTCTCCTTAAAATCCACAAATGGCAGCAGAGATAGACACATCACCTAGTCTTCCAAGACTATGAGATATCCAGCTGCGTGTGTGCCAACAGGGCAAATCGGTTCACCTAAAGCCTGTCTTCTCTTCGAAGAAATGTTATCAGTTGTGTTGAGGGACCAACTGGTCAAATCAAGGCCATAATTAGGGTTTGGAAGATTTGTAGAAGAGAGGCTCGGAAGCAGTTTCACAGACAGACCGAGCAGGAGCAAAGCGGAGCGGGAGAGGAGGGGAAAAGCATCCGACCTCTGCAAGAGCAAGTTAATTCTTAATCTAAAACCTCAGATTTTTCAACTAACTGAGAAAGATCATGTTTTTTTCAACTTTTTCGTTTATTGCTGAGAACCAAATTTTACTTTTAGAAGGACTACAGGAATAAAGCTCGTTTCCATGTCAGAACTTCAAGCACATTACATCATCTTCAATCATTAGACCTGATAACTTCATCAAACCTCAGCCCAGGTGGATCTTCCACGCTCCCCATGCGCTCCTTTGAGATCTGAAAGAACCCCCCACTGTTAACATTTTGAAGGAAAAAGAAAAGACATGATTATGTATTTAGAGTGAGTTCATCTACTCTTTCAGGCTTCATCCATGCATGCTTGTGATGTTTTTTTGTAGTTTCATGTAGGTTTTAACAGTAATTCTGTTCTTGTTGGAAAACCACGTTGGGTTTGTGCACGACACGTGCAACAAGTAATATGACTGGACTTGACAGACGTTTTACATTCAGACATCAGCCGTCTTCGAGCTGAACGGTGTTTAAGTCCAAGCAGAGCTCACAAACCTGAACTTATAAAAACACAACGTTTTATTTTTGAAGGATTATGTTTTCCTTCATCCATCCGTCGTTCCTCTTGCAGTCATGAAAGTCTCTTCTTCAGAACACCCGGGCACACTCGGGCAGACGTATTGTTTGTTTTGTTTTCCAAGAATGCTCAAAATGCTCCATAACTGTACGACAGACACTGTGTAAAATGTCAGAAAAACACTGTCAGAAAACAAAAACAAACATTTAGTCCAAGAATGATGTGTGTGTTTTCACGTTTGCGTGGTTGGACTGTAGGAGAACCAGTCTGTGTGCATGCAAGTAAATGTATAAAAACAACTTCATTTTGTTGTGGGGCAGAAATGATGTGTGCATGTGCGTGTGACAGACTCATCACTTGGTCTAGATCAGGGGTCTGCAACCTGCGGCTCTAAAGCCACATGCGGCTCTTTCACACTTTGACCAGAACTGACGTAAAACTGAAATTTATTGGCTGTTATACAGTAAAAACAACAACAAAAAGGCTTTATAGTTTCATATTTCAGTTTTTTTCCTTTAGTACATTTTCTGGTGTATAGGTCGCATTGTCCAATTATCACCAATAGACTGGAAAAATCCCTATAGGTCGCACCTACGTTTAGCTCTGCTGCAAATGTCTGCCACAGGAGCGCACAGCAAGGCTTTTAAGAAGATTAACACTTAAAAACAATTATTTGTTTGATAAAAATTATAGCAAATATATGTCTGAGCTGAACTTTTCCTTAATAAATGAACGTAATTGTGAAATGAGCTGGATTTAAACATTTGTTTCACCGAAAGTGATAACAAGCCATATATAGGTCGCACCTGAGTATAGGTCGCAGGCCATGATAAAAACGCAAAAGGTGCGACCTATACACCGGAAAATACGGTAATTTCTTTTGCTAATGTGTGAATACTAGAACTAATGCAAAAAGCATAACATATTCATTTTAACTTTATGCTTTATTTCTATAATTAATTATTTTGTCCACAACATTAAAAAAAAATCACAGGTCTGCATATTTTTTTTAAATATGATTGGTAAAATATACATTTTTTCCCCTCTTTTTACAAGAATCTGGTTTTTCGTTTGTTTTAACATCATTGAATGTTTAAAAAAATCATTAGATAGTTTTAGCTTTTTAATGTGTGGCCCCTACTGGTCACAAAAAACCCCTTCCAACAAAGCGGCCCATGTGCACCAATTGATAACCACAGTTGTAGCGGCTCTGGCCATGTTTAATTTAGTGCACGAAGGTGCAAAAATGGCTCTTTTGATCGTAAAGGTTGCAGACCACTGGTCTAGATAGAAATGTCTTGGTCTTGGTGATTGTTTTTGAGCTGGATATCCTTCCTGATGCAACCACACACCACGGAGCTGCCACATCCCTCTGTGTGGAGCAGAGAGCTGACATAGCAGAGCAGACGGTGGGGGTTAGGGGCCTTGCTCAAGGGTCCAGAGTGGGGTAAATGAGGGTGGAGACAGATTTGGGTGCGTCACTTATTCCACCAACATTTTTTGATGTTGTCAGTCCGGGGAGTTGAACCGGCAACCTTCCGATCACAGATTTGCCTTCTCTATCGTCTGCACCACCACTCCCCCTTATATTTATGATTGCGTTTGAGTGTATCAGTTTTTAAAAAAAAGAACTAATGTATATTTTTATTTATTTATTTATTGTTTATTCAATGGGGACAGATACAATAAACATAGATCAAAACAAGCTAGTGCCTGCACCACATTGTATATAGTCAAAGCTAATTCGCAACACCCATCCCTAGATGGGCCTTTAGCAGTTGGTTAAATGAAAGGTTAAAATCAACAGTAAAAAACAAATTAAAATTATATATAAAAAATGCATTTAAGACTATTGAGTTAAAACTATTACAATATTTTAAAATGAGTACAATTCTGGTTCATCTTTAGCCAATACGTAAACCTTGACATGAATATTTTAATGTCGGTTATGGTCTTAAGATCAGCTGGTAAGGAGCTCCTCAGGTTACAGCTCCCAACAGAGAAGGCTGTCCAAACGTTGTCCTGCAAAATGGTATTTTACAGTCTGTGGAACTTCTAGTGACTCTGTTGCTGTTCTGTCTCTCAACAAATGTAAGTAATGGCTCAGGTGCTACACGATTGATGCATTTATGTTTATGTTTATTTATGGAAGAGTTTAAGAAATCAAAAACTAATAAAGCTATCAAAGCTCATTAGATTATATTTCTTAATAATGATACAGTGGTGATAGCGGATTGGCTTTTTATCCATAATTTTTATGGCCCGACTGTAGAAAGAGCCAAAGTGTTTGGATGCAGTTGGAGAGACCCGAGCCCATGCGGTCATGCAATATATGTGACAACAACAACAGAATAGAATATATCTTTATTGGCATATTTGCACCAAGGTACAAAGTTTTGCAATTGGCGTGCGCACTATCCGAAGAGGGACGTACGCACGGAAGCCGCAGCAGTATAAAACCGCGCCACCAACAATCAGATATGAAAAAGGAACATACAGTCGGGTAATCATTGGTATTCAAAAAAGAATCTATCACAATTTGTCTTAGGACACTCCATGATAAAGTCTAAAAACTCTACCAGCTTTAGCACGAATAAGACAAGACATGTTGCATTTCATGGCAAGCAGGGAGATTGTCCGTGAATAATCATTTCAGATAAGCACAGTCTGTAGATGGCATTCAGCTCGGCTCCATCTGAAAGCACACAGAGACTAATCATTCCAGATAAGCACAGTCTGTAGATGGCATTCAGCTCGGCTCCATCTGAAAGCACGGAGACCTCTGGGGGGGAGGGGGGGGCAGCGAGTTCTCAACAGCTTTCACTCCAGGAGAAGTTTGCAGTCAGCCTTCTTTTCAAGGTTGCTCAAAGTCCCGATTAGATTAGTCGCTTTATTTATTTTCAGGCCAGGCTACAGTGTACTTTTGACTGCAGCCTTGAAGTCCAGGTGCTGTTCAGGTCCAAATCCGAATCATGTGAGGTTCCGACTACAAATCCCCATCTGTGCCCTGATGGGTCGGCTGTAAACGAGTCCCAAAACGCACCGCAGGTCCGCGGCTGTCCGCCGCTGCTCCCACCGTGCGGTTCAGCTCGTACAACAGCTGGCTCGTTGAGGTCATAGCCCGGATCAGAGAATCTTGTTGAGCAGGAAGTCTCGCCAGCGCGTTGATCGCCGCGGCAGCCTCCCTCAGCTTCCAGTAGCAGAAACATCCGCCGATCCCAAAAAGCAGAGCAACTGCCACCAATATTCCAATAATCCACAAATCTTCAACGTCTTCGACAGAGAGAACGGTCAGACACATTGGCTTCCACTCGCTCCACGAGTCCATAGTGTATCCAACCGCATGCGTGTCGAAGGGGCAAGCCGCTTCTCCTGGTCCGGTGCGCTTTGTGGAAAAAAAATTATCAATAGAGGAAACAGCCCACGTAAATAAATCCATTTCAAATTGGTTCGAGTGAGTGCTGAAGAGTTAAAGACGAGACAAAATGCAAAAGCAGGGAGGAGGAAAACTTAGGGGGGAGAGGAGCAAAAAGAGATGCGACCTGCTCTGCCGAGTGCCGGAAGTTATAAGAATGCATATACAGCAGGGCCGCCTGACTTGTAGTTTCTAATTAGTTTGAAACAATTAACATTACTTTGTATTGTAAAAGTGTTACTTTTTTTAGGATTTGCTAATTCTGAGAAGTGTTTTGACAAAACAGGAGCTTGGTTAGTTTTCAGTATTACATTTTCCAGAATCTGAATTTGTCTTCAGTGCACAACAGCATTATTTTGAAGCAGCTCCAGTACCTCACAATGATCAGACAAAAAATATAATTAAAAAAAAAGCATTGATTAAAATATAGCGTTCCTTGGGCGTATTGCCAGCTTTCATGCCAGAGTTCTTCGTTAAAACTGTTTTGTTTTTAAAAAATGACAATGTTTGGTCAAATCTAGAAAATAGTGTCATATACATACCTGTCAAGTTTTGGATTTAAAAATAAGGGAAATTTTCTGCCGGGTACTCCGAGCCATCCCACTACCCAACCAAAGTCCAGGACCCCTTACATTTTAAGACAGGTTTACAAGAAATCTAAAATAACTACCTATCAGCCACTTACAAACCAGTTATGTTTGTGTGTCTATCTAACATTCAAACCTATTTTGTGAAAAGGATTAGTTGCTATAATTTAAAGGGAATGGAAATGTTTGTTAAACCTAAGTTTAGAACCAGTTTAAAGGGTAGGTCTACTACAATAAGAGGAATTGATCTTTGGAATGGACTAGAGGACAATGTAAAAATGTGAAGTCCATACTAATATTTAAGAAAATGATTAAAACTATTTTATTGAAGAGTTACATTTAAGTTGATTCTAATATAACAAATTATATTAGATATTTTGATGTGACTGTATATCTCTGATGAGACTGTATTATTTTGTATTACAAATAAGTATATTTATGTTTGAATTGATAGTTTGAATTGATTGTTTGATAAGGAGCAGATATGATAAGAATGTTTTCTTCTTCTGCTTCCTTTCATTTTATGTTATGTTTAATTTTTCTATTTAAAAAATTGTCATTGTTTTTAATATGAAATGAATAAAATTATACTATACAATACAATACAATGTGATCATAATCTGATAGGCCTACCTTTGTGCTTGACGGATTTTTACTGCGGTAAAGTTAGTTTTACGTTGGAAGTTGGATATTCGAGCTCCGTGGCTTCAGGGGTGCGTTGCTCTTATCAGTCCGCTTCATGGAGTCTGATTTCGGCAGTCTGACGGACACTGTTCCTTCCCCCATGAGACACTAAAGTCGCAGATACAAATCTTACAAAACGCGTAATTGTGCCCCCCACCCTACTCTTCTTTTAGGAAAAGTAAATTCGCTGTCCCATTTTTCAAGATATTTACACAAAGTCTTAACTTTTTTGGCAGGGACGCATTTTCTCTTGTTACATTCATCCATCTCTGGTGTGTTTTTCCGGGTTTGCTGCTCCCGCTGCTAGCACAAACATCGCGAGAACTTCCACCGAGGCTACTGCAGGTGGCAGTTCTCGCGAGGCTAGTGACATAATTCAGAGGCACTGGAATGTTTTTTTTTTAAGAATATTATAATACGGGAAATTTCCGTGAACATAATAATTCGGGATGACGACGGGAAAGAGGGGTAAAATACGGTATAGTTTCCCGGCCAAAACGGGAGACTTGACAGATATGGCATATGTGATTGCATGCAATATTGCAAGATCTTGTGTGATCTTAATAGTGCTCGGAAAACATGCGATTTGTTACTACCACAACACATTTTAGTCCAAGAGCTGAAAAATGACTAAAGCTGATTCTGTGTAAAACACAGAATCAGCTTTAGTCATTTTTCAGCTCTTGGACTAAAATGTGTTGTGGTAGTAACAAATCTGGGGGCCAGGTTTAGTGGCGTTTTAAATTTCAGGATATTTAAAAACGACACTTCTATGTTTAAAGTTGTTTTTGTGTGAGAGTTGTTGAGCTTCTTCATGACAGAGGTCTGGACATTCCTCATGGCACCGAGCTGCAGACACACTCAGTTTGGGTTTGGGGGTTCTGTCCTTGATGGACCAGCCTCTGTTTGAGGAAATGTACCAGGATGTTGTGTTTGGAGAAAATCCTTCTGAGTTTCTCAGAAATTTCAGCAAATTTCAGTGGTTTTTGTTTTTATCCTTCTACAGCTCCCTGTTCTGGAGGCACAGTTGGTAGAGCTGCCGCCTCTTGGCGAGAAGGTCACAGCGAACTAACTCACACAAAGACTTGGTAATTGTTTTAACACGACACTTCCTGATGCAACCACAGACCACCGAGCTAGTGTGGAGCACGGAGCTGCCATCTAGGGCGCCCGGGGAGCAGATGGTGGGTGTTAAGGGCCTTGCCCAAGGGTCAAGTGTGGGCAAATAAGGGTGGAGACAGGTGTGGCTGTTTCACATATCTCATCCACATTTTGATATTGTCAGTCCCGGGAGTTGAACCGGGGACCTTCCGATCCCAAGCCCACATTCTCTCTTCTTCCGTCAAATTCAGGATAGAATTCAAAATCTTGCTTCTAACCTACAAAGCCCTCAACAACCTAGCTCCATCTTATATTACAGATCTTATTGTTCCATATTTCCAGACAGAGCACTTCGCTCTCGGACTGCAGGTTTACTTGTGGTTCCTAGAGTTTCCAAAAGTATCATTGGAGGCAGAGCTCTATCAGGCTCCTCTCTTGTGGAAACAACTTCCAGTTTTTGTCCGTGCAGCTGACACATTGACTACTTTCTTTTTATTAAATCCTATAGTTAGAGTTGGCTTGGGTTATTTTACTCGAGCTCTTTGTGTTAGTCTGTATATAATTCCTCTATAAATTGTATTTATGTTTATGTTTATTAAATTTGTTCTTTTTTTTTTTTTTACAAAAAAACACAATACAAGACAATCCCATATATGATAAGGTACAAAATGTAAAAAAATGAAAGGTAGCAAAAAGAAGAATACATCTTATTATATCTGCCCCGTTTTTCAAACAATCAGATTAAACAATAATAATCTTCCAGCAACAGTACAAAATGAATAACTCTTTCTAATTTTCTAATTAATACAATACACATTACGCTAATTCATATATGTTTTTTAAACAAATTCGTTTTGATCATTTTCTTAAATGTAAACATTGACTTGGCATTTTTAACTTCATTCTCCAAACCATTCCATAATCTAATTCCCTGGATTGAGGTAGAACGTCCCTTCAAACTAGTTCTGAATTGTGGTTTTACAAACATCTCTGTCCCCTTAAGATTATAACAACTTTGTCTTTTAACAAAATGCATTTGGATATTTAAAGGTAATGCATTATTCTGAGCCCTATACATAACTGATAAAATATTATAATCTACCAAATCATGGAACTTCAATAACTTCAGTTGATAAAATAATGTACTTGATGGATGACAGTAATGTTTTCTAGTGATAATTCTTACAGCTCTTTTCTGTAATACAAAAATAGGCTTTGTGATTGTTTTACACGCTTCCCCCAAACATCAATACAATAGATTAAGTGTGGAACAATGATTGTGTTATACAACAAATACAGAGCTTTATCATTCAATAAGTCTCTGACTTTGTACAGTACTGCAATCGATTTAGCTATTTTTATTCTTACAGAATTTATGTGTTGTTTCCATGTCAGTTTGTCATCAATGATAACACCCAAAAACTTCACCTCACTCACTCTACAAATCTCAACACCCTCAATTTTGAGTGGAACATCAACAGTTTTCTTTTTATTACTGAATATCATGTAATTAGTTTTTTCTAGATTTAATGATAATTTATTGATTTTAAACCAAGTTTGTATCTTGACAAATTCTGTCTTTATCAATTCCAACATTTGTTCTATATCTTCACCTAAACAGAAAAATGTGGTATCATCAGCAAAAAGTACACATTTAAGAAGTCCTGACACATTTACCAAGTCATTCACATATAAAATAAATAGCTTTGGTCCAAGTACAGAGCCTTGAGGAGCTCCACATGTGATATTACAGAGGCCAGATCATACATCATTTATTTGTACAAACTGTTTCCTATCTTTCAAGTAGCTAGATACCCACTGTAATGCTGGTCCTTTAATACCATATTTGTTAAAAATTTCAAGGAGAATGGTGTAATCAATAGTATCAAATGCTTTTTTAAAGTCAATTTATTCGTATTTATGAATCTATGGTCTGCAAAATTATTGTGTTAAAAAATTGATTTATGTATTTTTTTTATTTGTTCTTTTCCTTTGCCCTAAAATTACTTTTATATTAAACTATTGCTCTAAGAATAAACTGAATGGAAACATAATTTAATAAAATACTATTTAAAATAACGTCTTTAAAATTTCAATTATTTTTAACCTGCTCACTGTTTAAAATGACTGCATTTCCCATTTTTATTTTATTTTATGGCAAAATGATTTATCATTTTTGCTTCTTGCATCCTCTGCTGACTTTTACTCTGTAAGATCCAAACATTTATTTTATGTCATTGATATTTAAATGTTTTACGTAGATGTTCAGAAAACACGTTAGTTTCTGTTAATGTAATGTTAGACAGTTTTTTTTAAAGCACTGGGACACTGTGCATGCTTCTGTGCTCTGATAAACATTTAAATGAGTTAATTACCAATAGAAAGTTCAAAAACTTATAATGTTTATATTATTTATGAGCTGACAGTTTTCACATGACTTCTTCCAGTGAGCACAAGCTGCGACTCAACCCTGAGCTGTGATGCATTTCACATCTTATCAGCTGAGGTATTAAATAAAAACATTTAAATATGTCGGACACGCATGATATTAAAAAAGGAATTTCTATCTCATGAGCTCAAGTTGTTCAAACTCATTGGTCA